>AP025047.1:36877863-36918902 GCA_036186865.1 Eustoma russellianum
GCTCCATTAAAATAAATATTAATAACAAAATTAAAGAAAAAAGGGGCAAGGAAGAAGAAAATGAAGAAGAAATAAAACAAGCAAAACAAAAGGATATATAAGCACATAGACTGAGGCCAACTCCAAAGGAATAACCAGAAGTAATGCTACCATTCCCACTAAATCACATTAAAGTCGAGGCACGATCAAAGTGGATTTCAAATTTTATTTCGGGTTTATCTTCCTGTAGTTTATAAAACCACCCTCCGTTACAGTTTTACCAATCTAATAGAATCAGATGGGAACTGTTTTGCTCTAAGCAGGAAATATCACCTTTGTGTGATGTAGAATTAGAACAAAATGATCTCTTCTCTAAGCGGGAATACATATATAAAAGAATTCACTTGCACATGCTGAATAGTTCAGAGTTGCATGAATAAAGGGACTTATTAAATATAAAACAAATTCAACAAAAAATGCATGCCACTTAAAAAGGGGTCATACGTTGTCTACAAAAACTACAGAAGAGACAGCCAAAGCATTCCTCTTCACCAACTTCATTGCAGGAAATAGATTAATTCATCTTGAAGAACGCATATTTAGATTCAAACAGCTAGTAAAAGATACAAACCACTTCACTAAAGTTCCAAAAAGGACAGCGCTACCTACTTTGGCGATTCATATTTTGTTCAACCACAAGGAAAAAGAAAACCACCACAAAAAGACTCGCAAGGCTCTAATGATTAACATCAGACTGAAACTAAAAGAAACAGAAGGAAGAGATACCGAAAAATTGGTAAAACTTGATAAATAAATAAAAATACAATAAGTTCCAAATGGACAAGACTACTAAAGATACTCACATCAGAAGTCACTTTTCTCTTATCCTCCAAATCAGCTTTATTTCCAGCAAGTGCCATAACCATGTTAGAATTACCTGCAATATCACAACAAATCAAGAAACAAGAAATTGCTAGTAAGACAAACTAATTTCAGGATCATAAAAGCATATTGGTTAGTCAATTAATGTCTTAGCACGCATTCTCTTAACTAAATTGAAAATCCCAAAACCACATATAAGAATATAAATTTTCTACCAAATGTCCAATTTAAAGCATGAGAAGAGAGCTTGAGGTAAGGACCTTGCTTCTGAAGTTCTTGCACCCATTTCTTAGCCTTTGTGAAGGAATCCTATTCAGCAAAACAGTTCCAACAAATTAAAAGGGAAATCGACCAACCAAAACACATGATACATGAAGACTCAAATAATTCATCATTCAAACTGATAATAAAGCTTTAGATACAGCACGTTTGTAGTTAGCTGTGACAATCTGGCTTTCTGTCAACTTATATCACTACTACAGCGTCACTTGGAAATAGTTATCCATGGTCAAGGGAAGAATACGTTTTCATCTGACTACAAAATTACAAACTATGATTCAAAAATGTTTCAGACACCTAAGTAAACTCAAATCTATTGACTTTCCAAATAAACAAACTGTTCCAGTTCGAAAGGACTTTACACAAACTACAACTTCCTTGTCTAGCAGAAGAGGTTTCTTTACTTCAACCTTCCACTCGATAGGATGTAATATCACCGAAAGAAGTATTCACACAACTATTAGCATGTTCCCCAGCTTAAAAATTATAATCCAGAATCAAATTTCCATTATGTACATGCAATTAATTGTAAATTACTCAAAAGAACATAAATAGTACCGGGCTAGTAATATCGTAGACAATAATCGCAGCTGCAGCCCCTCTGTAATACATAGGGGCTAAGCTGTGGTATCGCTCTTGACCGGCAGTATCCCAGATCTCGAATTTAACCGTGGAATTGTTCACCGACACGGTCTGCGAAAAGAACGCAGCCCCGATTGTCGATTCCTACATCAATTACCTCAAAGAAAACTTCAGTCAACTCAAACAAACCCTAAAAACAGAGCTCGCACAACAACAAGAAATGAGATAAGATGGAAGTCGAGCGGAAAAGTTTACTTGAAATTCAAGGAATTGGCCCTTGACAAAACGCAACACAAGGCTGGATTTGCCTGCTCCCATGTCTCCCAATAAGACCTGAAAATCAAAGTTCCCAAAAATCCCCAAATATCAAATTTACTGTATAACGGCCGTAGACAGTAATAATCATAGAATTAACCCACGAAACTTACAAGCTTGGCGTTGAGATTGCTGTAGCCGCTGGAAGCCATGGGTGAGTAATAAAATAGAAGCGCACGGCCGAGTAAAGGTGATCGAAGAATTGACGCCGGAAATTTCAATATAGAAAAAGAGTACAGAGGAAAGGGAAAACAGAGATTTCGTGGTTTTTCACTTTTTTGTATTTGCGCAATTGCATTGGGTTGCTTCGCCTTTGGTTGATTTTCTGTAAATATACAACTATAATCACATTCCAAAAAGAAAATAGGTACAAAGTTACCTCATTCCATTATAAAATTGTTGGTAAAAGGTTGAACCCCAACCCAAAGAAGATGGTATCTCCTAATCCCTCCTCACACCCTCACTCTCTTGCTCATCGCCCGCCGCAAACCCTCTTGCCCATCGCCCGCCACGTGGTGCAAGGTGGAGTGGTGAGACTAGATGAGTGTCACCCGCATCTAGCCTCACCACCTCTTTGCTGCCACGTGGCGGACGGAAGGCAAGGGGGTGAGGGTGTGGGGGTGAGGAGATCCGGTCCCAACCCAAAGGGCCTCCACTACCTCAGCCCCAAAAAAGCTACGTGAATGATGTAAATCAGGAGTCCAGCGGTCTCCTAGATTGGGTGAGATCTAGGCATTTCAGGTTGCTCATCGCCCGCCGCAAACCCTCTTGCTCATCGCCCGCCACGTGGTGCAAGGTGGAGTGGTGAGACTAGATGAGTGTCACCCGCATCTAGCCTCACCACCCCTTTGCTGCCACGTGGCGGACGGAAGGCAAGGGGGTGAGGGTGTGGGGGTGAGGAGATCCGGTCCCAACCCAAAGGGCCTCCACTACCTCAGCCCCAAAAAGCTACGTGAATGATGTAAATCAGGAGTCCAGCGGTCTCCTAGATTGGGTGAGATCTAGGCATTTGACCTGAAAGCAGGGAAACACCCACACCATGCGCGTCTCTAGATTCGAACTCATGACCTCTTGTTAGCAATCCCCAACCCGATTACCAACTGAACTATACTATGGGGCATTCCATTAGAAACTTCTGTCTATATGGAGCTCATTCCATTAGAAACTTCTCTTTATATTGAGGTATGGATGGATCGGATATACACAAAACACATAGAGGTTGTTTCCAATGATCCATAATCAAAATTGCGTCAAGCTGTGTCGATTGCTGACTGCTTCTTCACGAAGTACATTATTTTGCTTTAATCCAGTATATTCAAAGTCACTGTGCCCTTAAATACGTTGGAAATGAAAAGAAACCCGAAACTATGTAATTTTCTTTAAATATCAAAATTTTCTATACATTTACAAGGCCTTTGGTTGATAATTATGATGAGTGTAACCCGCACAAAACTTTCCGGAAAAAATGACAAACTTTAGAATCGAAGTAATTTTTCCATTTTAATATTTAAAAAGGTCAAATTATAATCTTCACTTAGATGTGAATTAAATGAAAAACACGTGATACGAAACTAACTTACCAATAAACTTTTGCCTATTTTATTTGACATGCTATTCAAAAAACTTCTAAAATTTATTTAATTTCAGATATAAGTTCATAAGGCGAGAAAATCCGGTAGATCTATATGTGTTTATGCAGGAACATATAAAGTCGGGGGTTTCGCTTGAAGCAAACTCTCCTCTGGAATGGAGGTATTGTTTGTATGCTCCTCATCCTCTCCAGACTCTAGCGATAGCTTTTGCTGTTGTTGAGATATACTAGATATGTGTTGTTGTAGTTGTTTGTGCTCATGGAAGATTGGTGCTAAGCTCAGATAGGTCGATAATCATGTATCTTGGTCTTCTGACTATGACAAATTTGTACTTTTCTTTTTATGTAGTTATAAAAGATCAAATCCCTAACTTCGGAGATCACACGGTCATAGTCTTATGGAGAGCTACATAGAAAAGTAAATCAAAAATTCAGCACCCTCCTAATAAAGCATGGCTAAAAATTACATAAATTGTCTACTGCAAACTGGATCAGCAACCTTTTAATCTATTTGAACCGAATACAATAGTTGGACCGGACACAATACCGTAAGCCATTACTAACCCAGATAACAGTATTGCATCCACGATGCATGTATCGTGATTCGAACCTGAGACATTCTAATTGCAATGTATCAACATGAATAGCAATGTAGCTTTGCTGTTGGGCCTCTTTCTTTCTTCTCTTGTTGAGTGTTCTTAGCTCATCCTTTCCCCCTCCCCCTTTCCCATGCCTTTTGGTTCATAATTACGATAAGTGTAACCCGTACAAAAACTTTCCGGAAAAAAAAAATAATGAACTTTAGAATCGAAGCATTTATTTCACTTTAATACTTAAAAGGTTCATGTTATAATCTTTACTTAAATGAGAATTAAATGAAAAACACGAGATATGAAACTAACTTACAAATAAAATTTTGTCTATTTTATTCGACATGCTATTCATAAAACTTCTGAAATTTATTTAATTTCAATTATAAGTTCTGTAGGAATATTTAGTAGATCTAAATATCCTGATTGGTTGACCATTTTAGACCCTACAATTAGGTATATAAATATTTTTTGTGCTCAATGATAATGAAAGCTTGGTGCTATGCCCAGATCGGTTGGGAATAGGATCTCCTGACCCTCCACTTAGGGCGGTAACAAAAGCGGCAGTCCTGGGAAATGGTGAGGCTATATGGGCGTCACCCCCACCCAGCCTTACCACCCTCCCTGCTGCCACGTGGCGGACGGTCACAAGGGGGGTGAGAGAGCCGACGGTCAGGGGATCCGGACTTGATCGGTTGATAATCATGTACCTGTCTTATAAGTAGGACAAACCTGTCATTTTCTTTCTTCTATTTTTGAGCGTTCTGAGGAAGGACTTTGGAGCAAGTGTTAAGGTTGCTGTTTTGTGACCTTGAGGTTACGAGTTTGATGCGCGAAAATAGACTTTTGCACAAAGTGTAGGGTAAGGTTGCATACATCAGATTGCAAATGATTCAACCCTTCTTCAAACCCTACGCAAACGCGGAAGCCTAATGTACTGAAAACGCTTTCTATCGAATGGTGATACCTTTTACCTTCCAAGATAAGCAGTTCATTGAGATGACTGGGATGCAATAGCTAATGACATTTGCTTATGAGAACGTCTAGTTACCATAGAAGTTGGGACTGTTGATATTTTATCTGCCTTCCTTTTCTAGGAGATATAACCTTTATAAAATTATCTGTGTGGAGTAAAAAGATGAAATATCTCATCTCGGAGGTTTTCACCGTCCCAGCTCTAAGGAATATCGTGGAGGATGTAAATCAGAAGCCTAGCGACCTCCTAGTTTGGGAGATGACTTACGCAGTGACCCACACAAGGTGCCCCGCAAAGTAGACCTTCGGCCTAGCACCAATGAAGCACCCACATTGTACGTGTCTCTGGATTCGAACCTTTAATCTCTTGGAGTAAATCACTCAAGTACCAACTGTACTATGTTCTGGGGGTTTTTGGAGTAGTTATTCATATGAGGACAATGGTCTACAACACGTTAAGCGTTCACTTATAGCTGCCGCATCCTTCTTAAGTTCTTCCATCTATGCTTTTCCTTTATCACATGCGTCATTTGCCTCATCATTCGAAAAGTTATGAAATTCCACATCATCAGCTATTTTTTTCTGTGTATGTTTTTACTTCATAGTCAATGTTTAATCTTGATATATCCTTAGCATGTAAGAGTATTATATCGTCGCCTGTAGGAATTTGAGACTCATGCATTGCAGCTGGGACCACGGGCGTTTCTGAAACAAGCTCTGTTATGGCTGAGCTGATAGACGCCGACCTGACATGCCGACTTGAACTTACTGTTTTCAGTTCGGCAGGATACTGATCTGACCTCACTGATCTGCTGACCGACCTGAACTCACTGACGAGATCAGTTCAGAAGATCTGAAGTGTTGTTTACGGCTGATTAGATATGATTGTAGATTGATCTAATTAAATATATTCTAGTCATTGAATTTATCATGTACATAAATCTAGAGATATGATAGGATTTGCACGGATCTTGTATTAATCTCTATAGCTATAGATTATCACAAATTACTCCTACACATTTCCGAATTGACGTAAGTGAATAAAGGAAATCGGAGATTTGAGTTGCCAAAAGACTTTGCGTTGGTCAGTTCTTACAAGCTCCAATGAAACAATTGCATCAGTTGAACCAGTGAGCTCTTTTGGCTTCCAAACTCTCGCCTTAGGATCATATGAATCAGTTCTAAGTTTGTCCTTGTCATTTTTAGCTATTGGCGAATCAGAGTCCTCATGTGCCTTGTGATGCGTATCGCACTTGGCTATATTATGACCAAGCATTTTGCATTGAGTACAGTAAGAGAGCAAATTCTCATATATAACATGTTTTGTGAAATGATTTTTTTACCACATTGTGTATGTAATCTTGTAAGAAGCGTTGTGGTTAAAACTACTTCTATGCAAACTCTTACAACAGATGGATGTTTATATCTGAGGGTGGCAGAACAGATTGTCCGATCATGCGCTCAATTTCATGTAATACACGTTTGTCATGTAAGTGGATGGACAGTCCATCAAGAGATACTCAAACTGGAACACTTGGGAGTGTCTATTTTAGGATCATAGTCCGGAGTTCACTTAGTAATCTTCGTGTCATATCCAATGATATTCCGTATAGCTTGCTAAAAGCATCATTGATAGTCCTCTTCTTTATCAAAAATATATGAGTTTTGTCTAAAAGCCCAATCTTGAACGTGCCAATAAATCATATACTGTCAAAAGCTTTCCGGATCGCTGCCACGACTGGACGCCTTCGTCAAAAAGCTCCCACCAATTAATATTTAAATGGAGCGATCAAATCCTTCTCTTCTTCCTCAGAAAAATTAATTGATGGCAAACCCTTGTACTTTTAGATTTCCTTCGAAGAAAAACCCGGCGATGAATTGTGCACGACATCTGCAAATGATCGGACGGGGACTGAGCCCCAACGATCCATTCATGACTGAATTCCGTTGGGCGTCGCAGAGTGTCAGGGCCCGCGACATCTCCTATAAATTCTCTTTTAAACGTGTGTGTGTGTGTACACACGTGTGTGTGTGTGTGTAAATATAAATGGATAGTGTGAGCTTCACTGTTACGAGCTCTCTTCCAAGTCACCTGTGTCCTCAGTTATACATCTTATTCATACTAAGAGTTATGATCAGCTAAACTTTGATATGTAGTTCAATAATAATATATTGAATGAACAGTAAACTATGGAAGATGAAAATGAATAATTTGTGTAAAAGTTATATTCCATTTTCATTTCGTACTAAGACATACATCCATTAACCAATTAAAAGGAAAAAGACCGAAGATGAAGAAAATTATATCAACCTGCACTTGAAGAGAATGGAGTTTTAATTTTTAAAATCCAATTGTATTTATAGATTCCTATTTTTAACTTCATTTCCTTCGTCCCCTCCAAAAGTACGAAATCCCAGTCCTATTGGAAACAAAACTAGAGTCACAGTCAGCAAATTCAAAATATTTCAAAAACAATTATTACTCGTCTTCTATTTATTTTATTTTAATTTAAATAAAGAAACATGAATATATGTATGTTTAATGACTGCTCACCATCTTAATTGGTTATTAATAGGCACTCGCCACCTTCCCATTAGTGCTCTAAAGCTTCTTAATGACTGACTATTTTAATAACGTAAACTTTCTATTTGTGTTTATTAAATTCCTTCACTAACATACCATCATACCATATTCCTATTATTGTGTTTTATTTGTATTTACTAAATTCCTTCAATAACATACCATCACACCATATTCCTATTATTGTGTCATCTATGTAGGTAGATATAGACTCAAGGTCTCACAAGAATCAAACTCCTATTATTGTGTAATCTATGCATGTACGTATAGACCCGAGATCTCACTAGAATCAAATTTTCTATCTTTTGGGATTGAGATATTGTTTATCTGTCTCTGACCCTCCCCAGACCTTAGCGATAGCTTTGAGGATATTACTGAACGTGGTTGTTGTAGCAGCTTCCTAATGACTAGTAACCATTTTGTTAGGTTCATTTATTCACTCTCTTCTACTATAAGAAGTTGACAGGGTAGTCAAGAGTGCCTTTCATTTTGTTGAATTTGTTCTACCTTTTGACTGCTTCTCTTTAGATTTAGACAGCTGTTTTTCTGTGTTCACGTAGTCCTTTTTCATAGAACACTTTAGATATGAAAATAAATAAAGGGGAAAAAAACTTAAAGGAAAAAAGGGCACTTATAAATCTCTTTGTGCATTCACAAGTAACAAAACAAACATACCAACATGTTTTCATCCAGAACTCTGCAACTCCCACCATGTAAACGAGCAGTAAAGAGCCACTCTAAACTCACTGAACATCAGGGGCTTGAAGATGTTTCGCTCGCCTAAAATGATACGCGTATACCAAGTAGCGCCATGAGCTGTGCAATGAACTCAGGATGGGCTGGCCAAGCTGCTCCGGTTACCAGGTTACCGTCGGTGAAGCAACGGTGTATTGGTTCAGGCTCCATCCAGATCGCCCCATCTAAGACTACGTTAAGTTTCACAGCAGGATAAGCAGTACACTTCTTGCCCTGTAGAAAAGGAAACATAGAATTGATGCTGCAGCAAATTACATGTAGTCTAGCATTATTTGGAGAATTTCCCCACGAAAAGAACAAGTCTTGACATAACGGTGTACCATTTTGGTTACATCCACCACTTGACAAAAAGATAATCAAGCATGCATGCAACACTAGTAAATGGTTTATGTTAGATTCCCATTTCAAGCTTAGGCTGTTTGACAGAGGAGGTAATTTATACATTTTACATGTAACACGCTCCCTCACGTGTGAAATTACCATCCGTACACCATAGCGATAGCACATAATAAAAAAGCGTTCCCGGTGCACTAGACTTCCGCATTTGCGTAGGGTCCAGGGAGAGGCCAGATCGTTTCGCGATCTAATGTACGCAGCCTTACCCTACATTTTGTACAAGAGGCTATTTCTACAGCTCGAACTCGTGACCTCAAGGTCACGAAACAGCAACCTTATCAGTTGCTCTAAGGCCAGCCCACCGCTAGCACATAATAACAGAGGTATTAATTTTCAGAACGTGTGAGGGCAATAGGATTCCATCCAAAATCACCTGCTCCGGGACCATGTTAGATTACCCATCTTATCTAAAGGCTTAAGTAGATAGAGAGAACTAATTTATACATTTATACACTGAAAGGATTAGAAAGCAACATAGATGAATGAATCTTGTAGAACTAGGCCGGACTCAGTTTTTCAAAAGCAAAAATTGCAAAGGGGCATTATCAGGTTTACTGAATCAGTGTACCAAAAACAGCACAATAAAGATAGTAGTAGCAACCTTATTCAGTATTCAGCAATGCAGAAGCCGCTGAATCGTGTTATCATTTTTTCCTCAAGAATAAGGGATTAACGGGTGAATAGGAGGAGAATCAATCTCAAACCTTTTTTGCTAGAATTTTTTTTTTTTAAAAAAAAAAAATCATAGTCCACTCTCCTGGATGCTTTTTCTACATTAGAATAAGGATGTTACTCTGTAAGATGAAGAAAAATGCAGTCATATACAATTTAAAGGACAAATTACTAAACTCAAGGAATGTGTCAACAAATGTTATGTTGAAACTTTATTCTCCCCAGCAAGAGGTTCAACTGCTAAATCTCTAGCAGATGGAACTGATAAATCTTTGACAAATTTACTTTGCAAATGAGAAATATGGAAAGATAACATCACATGAAAATGACAGAAAAAAGAGAGAGAGGAAAGGATAAGCAAGCATTGAACAAACTCTTGTTCACCTGATAACTTTAATCAGATATGATACAGAATATGCAGGAAAAACTACCTTCAAAACACCAGCAGCAGCAAGAATCTGTTGGCCATGGCATATGGATGCTACTGGTTTTCCAGATTCCATAAAGTGCCTCACCAATTTGAGGACATTCTCATCCACCGCCAAGTATTCTGGTGCCCGTCCTCCAGGGATAACAAGAGCATCATAGGTTGAAACATCCACTTTACTAAATTCGGCTGTAAGAGTAAAATCATATCCTGGCTTCTCACTGTAAGTCTGGTCACCTTCAAAGTCATGGATGGCTGTAACACATTTATCACCAGCAACCTTGTTTGGGCAAACAGCATCAACATGACATCCAAGAGCTTGAAGGGCTTGAAATGGCACTGTTACCTCATAGTCTTCCATGTAGTCCTGCAAAGGCATTCGTCACGAATGACAAGAAGTTGCAAATTTCAATTTAAGCCCCAAGAAAGAGCATCATCAATGACTAGATGTGATGGTTAGCCTGGTTAGCCAACAGAGAGAAGAAAGGATCAGAACAATGAAATGAATTGTTGAAGCAATTAACTACAGGTCCGCAGTTAACTGAGCCATTCAAACTGCATAAATAGTTATCAACAAGTACCATCTACCATAGAATGCACATCATTGACCAGATGCCACAACATCGGAAAAATTTTGAGCCTGAAGACCGTACATTTGTACTCAAATAGGTTTTCACTTGCACATTTGTTTGGAAGTCAAGGAAACCCTGTTCTTCAACAAGCAGTTCCAAATGCAAAACCTTAAGCAGAAGAAATTGACTTTTACTTTCATGTTACATATACAGGACCACCATATATTCCTTGTTCAATGCCTAATAGTTATATTTTTCCAGTTATTTATAACATGGACCATAAGCAATGAAGCAGTTACTTCAACTTCCGGATAACCTCCCCCTGTCATTTGCATAGTCAATGCAACACGGATTCTTTAACAGCTACTTTATTTTATTTGGAGTATTAATGAAGCTGGAAGTTGTCCCACTAAAATGAGGAGCACCTCTCACTAAATTGGCGATATACTTAACCGAAAATCCTAACTATTGACCAAGAAGGGTATGGGAAAATAAAATACAAAACAAGAAGCAGACAAACGCTACTTCGTCAGATCCAACGGTATAAAGCAAAATTCATGACAACAACAGATTAATGTTTACATGTTTACCTTCATCTACAATATTAACACTCAATCATTTTCCTACTATATGAGATCGGTTATATATCAATCAATTCTCTTGAGTGCTTTTTTTTTTTTGCTTTTTTTTTTTTGTCTAATTGTTTTTGTTTTTAAATCGTAGCTTAAATCCTACCTCCTTGTGTGTCTCCTAATACCTAACGTATAATATACGCCTTTAGAATACATATCTTTCAAAACTGTCATATAATCTTAACCGTGACTCAGAGCTAACTACCTAAAATTCTTATTTAAATATTACACCATGAACATGACATCAGTGAACATGACAACAGATTAACGTTTACATGTTTACCTTCATCTACAATATTAACACCCAATCTTTTTCCTACTATATGAGGTCGGCTATATATCAATCATTTTCTCTTGCGTTTTTTTTTGCTTTTTTTTGTCTAATTTTTTTTGTTTTTAAATCGTAGCTTAAATCCTACCTCCTTGTGTGTATCCTAATACCTAATGTATAATATACGCCTTTAGAATACACATCTTTCAAAAACTGTCATATCATCTTAACCGTGACTCAGAGCTAACTACCTAAAATTCTTATTTAAATATTACACCATGAACATGACATCGGTGAAATGAATCTATTGTCTCCATTGTGCTCTATAATTGACAGTATGTCCCACAATTGTCATATAAATTATATCTTTCCGTATTGTCTCTCTTCATGTCTTCTTTGGTCTCCTTCTCTCACGTTTAACATGCAAATCATTTATTGTCTCGTATCGCCTAACAGGTGCATCTGCATGACGTCTTTGCACATGTCCATATCATTTTAACTTTGACTACCTCATCTTCTCATCTATATGAGTCACACCAACTTTTCTCCTTATACGTTCATTTCTTATTCTATGTTTCATTTGTATGTTCACATATCTATCTTAACATTCTCATCTTCGTCTCTCGCATGTTCATGCACATACTTAACTGTTCAATATTCAAACCTGTACAACAGTACGGATCTTATTGTCATTATGTAAAACTTTTCTTTAAGCTTTAAAGATACTTTCCTTTTACAAAGAAGACATGACGCACTTCTCCAGTTTAACCACCCTTACTATATCCTTTTATTCACATCCTTGTCAATTTTTCAATCTTTCTGTAGTATAGATCTAAATGTGTAACTCTCACTCAGGTGAATCTTTGTCTCCCGATTTCACACAATGTTCAAAGATCATTCTTTTTTTGTTAAATTAAATTTCATATGTTATGCCTTCTTTCGACTCAAATTGAAGCTCTTTTCCTCTAGTGTCTTCCATCAACATTTCAGGTTAACATTAACTTCTTCAATAGTCTCATCCACCAACACAGTGTCATCAACAAATAACCTACTCTACGGAACTCTATATTGAATGTGTCGAGTAAACTCATTTATAGCTAAAGCAATTAAGTATGGACTCAATGCAGATCATTGGTGTAAAACAATTGTAATAGGAAACGGTTTTGTCCTCCTGGAGTCTTACGTGGTGTGCGCTTAGGGCCAGACAGTGGTCATAATTTACTTTCCGATCTGTCTTGTATTCTTTATTAATTCTTTTAGATTATTTTTTCTAAGAAAAATTAGATAGGATATTTATAAGGAATAATAAAAATTAGATAAGATATTTCTTTTTTTTTCTGTTGCTACGTTTTAGGAATTTTGGAGTCTATAAATAGGCCCCTTTTTACACGATTTTGTTTATCCCTTTCATCAAAAAAATTTGAGAAATCTGAACATTTTGTGAATATTTGGAGCTTGTCAACTTAAACTTCGCCTTTTCAATCGATTCTGAGCAGGAATTGCGGTATGATCCATCCATCAGGTTGTTCAAGAAGCTTTTGAAAGGTCTACCAAGGTTCTTGCAAGAAGGTCGTTGATCAAACAAGAGTTGCTCACCGTTGATAAACAGCGGGTCTAATAAGGTTCAGTGTGAAGCTGCATACATACGGAGGGTCTGACAAGGTTCTTCGTTATTAATTTTGTCATTCATATTCTTTTTATTATTCGTGTTCTTCGTAACTTTCGTAGCGCTCTTCGTATTCTTCATTGTTCTTCATTTTTTTGTGAGTCATTAAGTTTCTTGTTATCAAGAGGTCTTTTGGGAGCGTGTGATTCCGCTAAACACGCATCAACATAGTATCAGAGCGAGATATTCTTTTATTTTGTGGATTGTTGTTAAAGACTGTGTAAATCCAGCAAGAATTCTCTTTTCAAAAGTCTTGACTTGTATGTGTGTGTGTGTGTCTAAGCATTCTAATGGTGTTTGAGTTTATTAGGGCTACCTATGTGTTTGGTCCAAGAGCTTGGATATACATATGTAAGAGTTTGAGTCGTGGTCTAGTTATTGAAGTATATGTCGGTCTCCAATGTTTCTTATATTTTCAAGAATGTCTTCAAAGTGGACGTTTTCATGCGAGTTGGAATTTCTCTTCGAATGAAAATAATTTGGTGATCATTGGTCTAGCATGGGAACAGGATGTACAACTGCTGAGTTTTTGCCTAATGATGTGTTCATGTCATTTAATGTGTTGTCATATTCTGTACAAAGTAACATTTTGGTGCAAGTCTTGTTTCACTCGATACATGTTAAAAAGAGGCAAAACAAGTTCATGGAAAGCTTGGAGTTAAAGGCAAGTTTATCCTTTGAATTTAAGTTTCTTTCAGCCTTACTAGTCATATTCTTTATTATATTCATATTTAATCCTGGTGGAGTTGGGAGTATACTAGCTTTGTTTGACTTCAATAGCTTTATGTATTATGTTTTCTTATTATGTTACAAGCATATTTGCGGTTAAATTCTCTCCTTCTAGTGTAGATTCCAGGAGCATTGCCGGTGATCCTAACGAAGCTGAATCACGTCCAACCAATGTGGAACAGAAGATGCGCGTTTTTTATGAGGGATCCGAAGGCCAAGTTTATCATGATGCAGCTCCACTCACTCGCGCCAGAGCCAAGGATTCAAGCATTTATTGGGCTGATTTTAGCTGAATTTAAGATGAAATGCGCTTTTGCAAGGCCCTGAAGGCCCTGATTGGGTTAATATAATTGAAGTTCAACAAACCTAACAAGAGTTAGATCCGTTTTTGAAGATGAGGGGAATGATGCACCCTGAGGCGCCACAAATTCCTTGCCAACCTGTGTTGTATTTTTTATTTATTCTTTTAGATATTTTTCCTAAGAAAAATTACATAGTATCTTTACAAGGAAAATTAGATTGAATATTATAAACAATATTCAATATGTAAAACAATCAGCTCATAAACTTGTAATCAAGATGTACTCCAAAATAACCTTATAGGTTTTTCATTACATTCAGACAAAGCATACCGTCCTTTATATATAGGACATACACCAGAATTCTAACGGTAACAAACCAGCCACTAATAACGGCTACAAACAGTAACAAGAGAAACACAATTGTTTTATCTATTCTTTTCAACACGCCCTCTCAAGCTTGGTGTAGAGGTTGATACAACCAAGCTTGCTAAGTAAGTTATAAAAGATCTTTATGGATACAGCCTTGGTAAAAATATCTGCAACTTGCTGTTGAGAAGACACATGCAAAATCTGAATAACTTTAGCTTCAATCTTCTCTCGAATAAAATGGCGATCGATTTCTATGTGCTTGGACTTATCATGTTGTATTGGGTTTTCAATCATATGAATGGCAGAAATATTGTCACAATACAACTGGATAGGTAAAGTGATATGAACACCCAGATCATTTAGAACCCTTCTAACCCAGAGTCCTTCACATAATCCCAAAGCTAATGCCCGTAATTCTGCTTCAGCACTACTTCGTGACACAACATGTTGTTTTTTACTTCGCCAAGTAATAAGATTTCCCCAAAGGAAAGTCCCATATCCAGTGGTGGATCTCATATCAGTGCGTGACCCACCCCAGTCAGCATCAGTAAACACAGTCAAACCCCTGTCTTCTGTTTTCTTAAAGAGAAGGCCTTGGCCAGGAGCATTCTTTAGATACCTGAGAATTCTCATAGCAGCAGTAAGATGATGTGAAGTAGGATTATGCATAAATTGACTTACATAACTCACAGCATAGCAAATATCTGGTCTAGTATGTGAAAGATATATTAGTTTACCAACTAAGCGCTGATAACTTAACTTATCGGTAAGCTCCATGTTCCCAGATTTAGATCTGGTATCAGCATTGACAGGAGTAGCGGATGGCTTGCATCCAAGCATACCTGTCTCGGATAATAAGTCTAGAACATATTTTCTCTGGGAAACACTAATACTATCCTTAGTTCTTCCAATTTCCATGCCTAAAAAATACCGAAGATAACCCAAATCTTTAAGATCAAAAACAGTAGCTAAGTGATTTTTTATATGCTCAATGCCTTGATTGTCATTCCCAGTGAGGATTATATCATCAACGTAAACAATTAAAATAGTTATTCTGCCAGACCCCAACCCCTTAATAAATAAAGTATGATCACTATGTGTTTGTGTAAAACCATATGCGGTAACAACATTAGTAAACTTCCTAAACCATTCCCTAGGAGATTGTTTCAATCCATAAAGTGCCTTTTTTAGTTTACATACTTTACCCTGATTCTTAGTGTTAACAAAACCAGGAGGAATGTCCATAAATACAACTTCATCAAGATTGCCATTCAAGAATGCATTTTTAACATCAAGCTGCATTAAGGTCCAGTCTAAATTTACTGCTAATGTAAACAGTATTCTAATGGTGTTGAGTTTTGCAACTGGTGCAAATGTTTCTAAGTAATCTATACCATGTGTTTGTGTAAATCCTTTTGCCACTAACCTAGCTTTATATCTACCAATTGAGCCATCAGTATTATATTTAATAGAAAAGACCCATTTACAGCCAACTACTTTCATTCCGTCCTGTTTATCTATCAGTTCCCATGTCTGATTATTAACTAATGCGGTCATTTCTTCCTGAACTGCAGCATTCCACTTAGGATGAGCTAAAGCATCAATAATAGATCCAGGTATTTTAGTTGAATCTAAAGCTGTAGTAAAAGCACTGAATGTGGGAGTCAGAGAGGCATAAGATATATACTTACTTAGTGGATATTTGGTACAAGTTCGTATACCTTTTCGAAGAGCAATAGGCATACTATCCAGAACAGCATCCATATGGTGTGGTTCTGTTTCTGCTTCTGAAGTAAGAGTTTGCAAACCTGGTTCCATTGATTCAGAGGGGTTGGACTTATCCTGTGAATTTTCAGCTATAACCTGGTTATCTGAAGTGGATTGGTCAGTGTGCACCTCTTGTCGTGCAGTCTGGGAACGGTTTCTTCTGTGATACACCTGAGTGATAGATCTCTGCTGATTTTGATCATGATGTTTGATTATAGCTTTGTCAACACCTGTACTAAAATCAGAAGAAGCAGGAATATTTCCTGTGGGATACTCAAACAAACCATTAGTATTAGATGAGATATCAATAACATTCCAGAACTCAGAGTCAGTCAATTTTAAAGAATCATTAGACTGAGAGTAAAAACTACTGTGTTCATCAATCTTAACATCTAAAGTAACATATATCTTTCTAGAATGAGGGTCATAACATTTGTAGCCTTTTTGAGTATTAGAATATCCTATGAAAATACACTTTATAGCTCTACTTTCTAATTTACTGCGCATATGAGGTGCACGGTAAACATAAGCAACACTGCCGAAAACCTTCGCAGGCAACACAGATATAACATTAGTAAAGGGATATGACTCTTGAAGAATATCAATAGGAGATCTAAAAGCTAGGATTCTAGATGGCATTCGATTAATTAAGTATGTAGCAGTTAAAACTGCTTCACCCCAATAAAATTTTGGCACATTGTTTGTAAACATGATAGCTCTTGTTACCTCAAGTAGATGCCGGTTCTTCCTTTCTGCCACCCCATTTTGTTGGGGTGTGTATGTACATGTTGTTTGATGATGTATTCCCTGTCCTGCAAGAAAAATCTGTACAGTCTTGTCCAAGTATTCCAAACCGTTATCTGTCCGTATAGTTTTTATGCTAGTATTGAACTGATTTTTGACAAAGATAACAAAATTTTGTATAATCTTACTAGCTTCATGTTTGTGCTTCATAAGGAAAACCCAAGAACTTCTAGTATGATCATCAATAAAGGAAATGAACCATCTAGCACCATTGATATTACTCACTCGTGACGGACCCCAAATATCCGAATGGATTAGATTAAAAACCTGAGTGGGAACATAAGTTTTTGCTGGATACATTGACTTAGTTTGCTTAGCAAACTCACAGATTTCACACATAATACAAGTTGGATCAATATTCAAAAACAATTTAGGCATAATCTTCTTGAGATATACAAAGTTGGGATGACCTAAACGTTTATGCCAAAGCAAAATACAATCTTTGTTAGATTGTCTAGGATCTTCTTTAACTTCAGCAGCACAGCACAGACCACTATTAGACCCCGAAGTTCCAAAAACGTAGAGCCCATTGAGAGTCTTAGCATTGCCAATCCTCTTCCCCGTAGAAATCCCCTGAAATATCACTTCAGAGGATGAGAAAGAAGCAAGGCAGTGATTATCTAAAGTTAGTCTTCTGACTGAAATCAGACTGAAGCTTAGATTAGGAATGTACAATACATCTTTTAATTTCAAATGATTACTAAGTGTAACTGTTCCCTTTCCAAGTACATTTACTCTAAACCCAGTTGCAACCTGAACATATCTAGGAGAAAGGAAACATTCAAAATCCATTAGAAGGTGTTTCTTATTAGTCATGTGATCAGATGCCCCTGAGTCTATAATCCAGACTGTGTGCCTAGTACTATCAGATAAACTACTAGATGTACCTGTTTGATGAGCCATTGTAGCAGTAGAAACAGTCATCATCTCAGATGGAGGTTTATCTAGGTTTTGCTGACCCAGAATCTTGAAGATTGTATCAAGTTGTTGCTGTATTGAGTTATTTGACTGAGAATCAGACTGAGAACTTGATTGAGAAACAGGTTCAGTATCCAATTGACTCACTAAATGAGCCATTGAACTCTGAGGTTTTCCCTGACCTTTACCTCCTTTCCAAGAATCATTGCCCGGACCTCTCCAGTTTGAGGAATTACCCTTCCAATTATTACCAAAAAATCTAGGAGGTCTCTGAACCTTAGCGTCAGGTCTACTATAGCAATTATCATAGGTATGTCCTAGACGGTTGCAGAACTTGCAGTAAGGTTTTTTATTTGAACCCTTATATGAAGTAACAGCAGTAGTAGGTGTAATAGTTTCAGAGTTGGTTGTTGTATTTAAAGCAGAACCCTCAGACAGAGAGGAAGATGAGGATCCCATCATAACTTTGATTCGGGACTCTTCCATTCGTACTTCTGAGAATGCGGTATTCAGGGTAGGAAAGGGTTTCATCGCTAACAACCTACTTCTTACTGCATCAAACTCCTTATGTAGACCTTGTAAAAATCTAAAGACTCTCTTTTTTTCTATGAATTTTCTAAATGCAAGATCATCAGCAGATGAAGACCAGTTGTGAGTTTCATAAATATCGATCTGCTGCCATAAGCGTGTGAGTTGAGAGTAATATGCACTCACAAGTTGGTCCCCTTGCTTCAGTTCAGATAGTTGAGTCTCTAGTTCATAAATCTCAGCAACATTATCCTTTTGAGAGAATAACTCCCTAGCAGCTTTCCAAATATCACTAGCTGTTTGATAGAGAATAAAGTTATCCCCAATCTCTGGGGTCATGGAACTGATCAGCCATGACATGATCATGGCATTCTCAGTCTTCCACTGCCTGTACAGCGGGTCAGTAGTAGCAGGAACTTGCATGTGACCATAAAGATAGTCATCCTTACCTCGTCCCATTACAAATAATTCCACAGCCTTACTCCAAGATAGATAGTTGTGACTATTTAATTTATGATTAGTCACCATTGTTGAATTACTATCTATCATCGGAGTAATGGAAGGAGGCATAGCTGTAACTCCAGCAGATGCTCCGGAGGATTCTCCAGTCCTTCGTGTGGCAGAAGATGGAGTTGAAATTGAGGACATATTGTTTAGCTGGAGTTGTAGAAACTGAGTTTGTTGATCCCAGAGAAAACGGAGTATGATAGAGGTAGGTAGAAGACGAAGAAGAGAGAGAGGGAAAAACGAATGTACTTGAGAAAATAGCTCAGCAGAGGCAGAAGCTTCTCGTAGAAGCTTTACAACTTCACATGTAGTGGAATACACGTGTCACAACCGGGAACACATGCAGGATCTACTTCTTTAGATTTTTGACACGCACTCACTCCCTTTTGATGGGAGGATACCACATAATCTGTACCTTTTAAAGTACTGTTGTTTTCAAAAATTGAAAACTTTCAAACAAATTGTGTAAAAGATTTACCCGGAAAAAATTTTCACATGTGGTTTCTCACGTGCGTTCGTCCCGTACGTGCTTCCTCTTTTCCACTTTATCTTCTTCCCTTTCTCTTCCTCTGTAACTCTTTGTTTCTCTGCAACCTTCGCTCTGCAGTCCTTGATATTATACTTGCTCTAGATAAAACAATTGCACAATTGCAATTCTTCTCTTTAACAGAAGATCAATTCAAAGGCAAGACCAGAAAACATTCAAACAATTCTGGGAACCGAACTTAGATTTCGCTGGGCTCAGTAACAGTGTGTGAAATCAGATTTGCACTGATTCAGTTCACAGATTTTGAGCTTTCAAGCTCTGATACCATATAAACAATATTCAATATGTAAAACAATCAGCTCATAAACTTGTAATCAAGATGTACTCCAAAATAACCTTATAGGTTTTTCATTACATTCAGACAAAGCATACCGTCCTTTATATATAGGACATACACCAGAATTCTAACGGTAACAAACCAGCCACTAATAACGGCTACAAACAGTAACAAGAGAAACACAATTGTTTTATCTATTCTTTTCAACAAATATTTATAAGGAAATTTAGATAGGATATTCTTTTTTGTCGTTGCTAAGTTTTAGGAATTTTGGAGCATATAAATAGTCCTCCTTGTATACTATTTTGCTCATTCTCTTCATCAATAAAATTTGAAAAATTTAAGCCTTTTGCTTTCGTGAGTTTTCGGAGTTTGTCAACTCAAGCTTCGTCTTTTGAATTCAATCAATCATGTAAGCAGAATTTGTGGGTGGACTCATCCCCCAGAATTTGTGGCTGGATTCATCCCCTAAGCTTGAGACCGATAAGTCTAAAACTCGACCAGACGGAGTTGCATGTTTACCTTGATTTAGCTTCAGAAAAATTAGAATTTAAAAAGAGGTTTCAATCGCATCAGTTTCCAGCA
This sequence comes from Eustoma russellianum, assembly GCA_036186865.1. Taxonomy (NCBI): domain Eukaryota; kingdom Viridiplantae; phylum Streptophyta; class Magnoliopsida; order Gentianales; family Gentianaceae; genus Eustoma; species Eustoma russellianum. The sequence continues at coordinate 36,898,363 of AP025047.1, forward strand.
ATTTGCTTCAATCCAACAAGGAAAAAGTAAAAAATGCAATTAACTTGCCCATAAAAGAAAAGCTTAGCTTAAATTTCACCCAAGAAATGCAACTGACCCCACAGAGAAAAAGTATCCTTTTGGAAAATCCAGTTATGCTGCCACCAAGTGCCTTGACAAAAAGGTTAATGAACTCAGGATGACCTTCATACGCAGGTGCTGTAATGAGATTACCATCAGCAACGCATGTAGCCATGGTCTCTGGCTCTACCCAATTGGCACCAGCTGCAACAACCACAGGTCTAAGCATCGGAAAAGCAGTGCACTTCCTGCCTCTTAATGAATCCTTGATAGCAGCCAAGATCAACGCTCCATGGCAAATGCAAGCAATTGGTTTGTTGGAGTGCACAAACTCAGCTACCAAGTCAACTACAGACTTATTAATGGCAAGATACTCTGGAGCACGACCTCCTGGTATAACCAAACCATCATATTTGCTGGCTTCTATCTCATCAAATGCCGCGTTAAGAGTGAAATTATGACCTCTGGTCTCCGAATAGTTCTGAAAAATAAAAACAGGAAATTAGGAACTTTTAGCCTAAAGTTATTAATTGGGAAGCTAGATAGAAAAGGAAATAAAGGAACAAATACACTGTTGAAGTCCTGGCTGAAAACTGCAACTGTTTGTGAATTCAATGGAAATGACTTAACTGAGAATAATCAAGTAAATCTTTCATCTTAATCTCACACTTCTGCTTACATTTCAAAAAAGGAAAAATCGTATACTTCATGTGATTGAATTGGCCCTGTTGTTTCTATGGCATCAACGACAGTGAAAAATTGAACCAAAATCAGACCAACCAAGCATAAATCTATTGACACACATATGGCTAAAGGTAGATGAAACTAAAAAGACATTTTGAAAGAAACAATGAATATATTCTTACACGATAACACCAGCTTAATCATAATCAAATTAAGGATTAAAATGTCATGACCATCAGAATAAAGATTCTAACTTGAGCGCTTATTTCCAAATCCCCAAGACTCAATTTTTCAAACGTTTAGAAGCAAACAACCAAAAGGGCTCCATAAGAACTGAATTAAAAAGTTAAATGCTTATAGGAATAAGGATTTCATTCCGAGCTAGAGCTATCAAACAGCTTATTTCCAACTTCAAAAGATTTTAAAAGCGTAGCAGCAAACAACCAAAAGGGCTTCGCAAGCATAGAAACTTTGATTACAGTTTCACTAATAAATTTTGCTGAGGGTTGAGAAGAAAAGGGTATGAGACAGACCTGGTAAGGAGAAGCCTGATGAACAGAAGTGCGACAAAAATCACCGGCTTTCTTTCCAGGGCAAACTGCATCAACAGCTACCCCATATGCTTGTAAAGCTTGAAATGGAACCATTGCCTATGAACCAATTAGCAAGATTGAAGCATACTTCAATTAACAAAACAAGAACTTTTTCTTTTTGAAAACAAAAAGTAAGCCAGAACCGAACCTCGGAGTCTTCGACATAGTCTCCGCATAGTAACAGGACCCTTTTCTGAGCCATTTAGTCTGAATTGCTGATGCTGTATGGGAATCCTTTTTTTGTTCCGACCCATCCTTTATCACCCTCTCTGCATACTTTATATTTGGATAAACCATTTTCCTTTCTCCCCCTCCCCCCGGGGTTCTCTTCTCCCCTTTTTTTGACTTTTTTTCCTATACCAAAATGTCAATATCCCTAGCTTTGTAGGTTTTCGCCGTCAACTCTAATAAGTTTTGTGGAGTATGCAAATCATTATCACATCGTTTGAAAAGAATCTTAATTCTTTAATTGAGTAAGATCGAACCTTTCTAGACCATGTTTGAATTAGGAAAAACAAAATTTATCGCAGTTTTAATTAGAAAAAATTATTTTTATCGTATTTTTAGAAGTAAATTAATATTTATTATCCATAGTTTTGTTAAAATCGTGGTGTGCGTAAAGTTTTGACGAAAATGTGGTGTGCCAATTTGATTCGTTATTAAGGAAAAGCAGTTGTGGCGAATTTAAATATTATAGGTTGGTTTTTGTTTAAATAACCTTTAATTAAAAAGTCAACTACTACGATCTATTTTTTTTAAAGATGACTACTTTCATTTACTACTATGCTAATTGAATTGATATGGGATGATTCGGATCAAAATAAGTTTTATCATGTGGAGTATGATGACCTATGTGCATTTATGCAATAGTAATTTATACGAGTGCACAAATATATTATTCCAAGTCACCTTTAAATTTACTATATAAGCAGATAATATGCCCACGTGGCATAGCTCAGTTAGTATTCGGGTTGAGAGTTACTCCAAGAGGTACAGGACTCGATTCCACAGACATGCGCAGTGTGGGTGTTTCACTACTGTCTGGGTCAAAGACTCAGTTTGCAGTGGACATCTTGTGCGGACTCTTTCCCAACCTAAGAGACTGTTGAATTCCTGATTTACATCATCGGTAATGCTCTTTGAAGCTAAGACGATGAAAACTCTCAGAACCAATGTGTGACATTTTGCTTCTATTATACTAACAGACGTTGGGATTGTTTGAGGGTTTCTTTTTTTTTTTCACAACAAAAACAATTAACATCTGGGGTGTTGTTTCATTATTACTCCATCTTTTGACATAAATAAGTGGTGGTTGGTTGCATTGGGAAAGAAGAAGTGCAAGGGAAATATGTCTCCAATTGACTTTATCTAATTCAAACGTCATGTGTTTAGAACAGTACTATATTTATTTATCGAAAAGTAAACAAATATTAGAACAACGCACCCAATTTCATCCACACGTATAAAAGAAAACTTGCAATTTTCTTCAGAAAATCCGTCCTTACACATTGGTAACCACGTTTATTGTCCTTAATAAATCAACTTTTTTTTGTTCAAGGGTATGACTTCCTTAAAATAAGGTGTCCACGTTAGTTCAACTGCTTACAAGTCCACCTCTTCTTGTACATGCGAAGACCCGTTTCTCGGCCTTCAACAACAATATTACCTCATTATCTTAGAAGTACCCGCCTGTAGCCAGGTATGAGATGTCAGATATATTCAAGCATACTCATGTGTTAGAAACAAGGTTGTTTCTCAATGACTCATAATGAAAATTACGTCAAATTGTGTCGATCAAATGTTACTTCACAATATAAGAAGCATCTTGAATTAGCAACACCAGCTGCTGAACCTTGGAGAAGACATGCTGGTGACACGATGGAACGTGCTGAAGACATGCTGAAGGATGGTTGAAGATTGCAGGAAACAGTCAAAGATTTCAAATTAATGCAGTAGTTTAGTCAAATAAGACTATGTAATTTAGGCATTATCTTCAACTAATGTCCTATTTTGTTGGAAGGTAGTTAATAGCTAAAAGGAGTGGCTCCTTGTTTTTAGCATTTCCCTTATGTATTCGGTTGGTTATATTAACCAGAAGTTTCTATGTAATAAATGGCTTTTGCTTCTGCACTTGACGAATTAGCTGCGTTACTTTGCAATTCCAATTGTTTGCTTCATACAAACGTTTTCTTTCTTTAACAAAGCAAAGCCAATTTAATGAGTTATTTTATTTTATTCCATCGTATTCCAAAGACAAAAAAAATATGTCCTTAGTTCTATTAGAAATGAAGGTTTCTCTGCATTCAATAATGTCAATAAGGTAATATGATAACCGAGAGATTATGAGTTGTACAATTAGATATAGATATATAAGTTAGACGAGCCCCTCTTTTGTAGTAGTCCCCTCATGTGTAGAAACACGGAACAATGTCTACCGCTTAACTCAGCTAATATTCAAATGATATATTACATCTAAAGTTGTTCGAATCTTGACAGCGCAATATAGATGTTTAGACCTTGTTATCAGCTATTTATATACGAGTAGATTTGGACTCAGACACCAAGTCCTGAGCTTCCCACCTAAAAGCCCGTCGAACGACCTGTTTCACATTATTTACGAAACTCCTTGAAACTAAAACGGTAAAGACCCTCAGGATCAGGTATGACCTCTGCATCCAAGAGAAAAGTGCCTAGCAAGTACTAACCTTGACTCATAGCGCTGTTGAAAATTAAAAACCTTATTCAACTACAAATTTTATGTATGTCCTTTGGACGAATAAAAGGAAATGACCAGAGTGAGGTCCTAATCAAAAGGGAAGACAATTTGTAAATATATTCAATGGTAGGCTACAACCCAGAGTAGATGTAACTTGATTGCATTCGTTATTTTCCTCTTTCCGCCTACATTTTAACTTTACACCCACAGTTCGAAACAAAACCCATGCACTAGTTGCTACAACTAGTAAGATTTATGACCGGATATCCCAACTGGACCTCTAACAAACAATCTCACGGCGCGATAGGGATGAAAATCATGTGCCCAAAGCTCGCTATGGCAGAATTTGAACTGCTCAGAAAGCCACACGAGGTGCTCACTGCAAGCAGTGGAGCTCCAACACTATGGCTTACCTGGAAAGAGAGTCGAAATCTTTGATTAGGACAAGAATCGAACTCTCGCCACTCTTTCGAGCCTCCGCCATCGGAACCATTGGGCCATGTCCTCGAGACTGGCTACTAAAGAGATTTATTACAGAGAAGTAAGTAGTATTGGAAGCCAAAACTTATTCTTCATATTACTGATCATCTATTTATACAGAGAGTGTTCCTAACTATGCTATCTACAACGGCTATTTCTGAACATGTCATCAGAGATATGACTAGGACAGTATTGTCCCTAACGGCTACAATACTAAACACAAATGTATACACTTCATATCAATACAAACTAAGTATAGACACTATTTTCTACACTCCTCCTCAAGCTTGGCATATATATTAATGCAGCCAAGCTTGGATACTAACTTATGAAATAAACTAGGGGAGACGGATTTAGTTAAAATATCTGCAACTTGCTCCGATGAAGTAATGTGTTGAATACTCAGAGTTTGATCCTCAAGTCTTTCTCTAATGAAATGTCTATCAATCTCAACGTGCTTAGTCTTGTCATGATGTATTGGGTTTTCTGCCATATGGATAGCAGAAACATTATCACAATAGGCTTGAATCCGGGAGTCGGGTTGATGCAAATCCTTCAACACTCTTCGTATCTATAGTCCTTCACATAGCCCTAAGGCAAGGGCCCTCAACTCGGCCTCTGCACTGCTACGGGCAACCACAGGTTGTTTTTTACTCCTCCAAGTCACCAAGTTGCCCCAGAGATATGTACCATATCCCGAAGTTGATCTCATGTCCCCTTTCGATCCTCCCCAGTCAGCGTCAGTGTAGACTTGAATATCTCTTCTTTTATGTTTCTGGAAGAAAAGGCCTTGTCCTGGAGCTCCTTTAAGATATCTAAGAATTCTCATCACAGCTTGTAAATGGATGTTAGTAGGAGAATGCATGAATTGGCTAACGTAGCTAACAGCATAACAAATATCCGGTCTTGTATGTGATAGATAAATTAATTTACCAACTAACCTTTGGTAAGAATGAATATCAGAAAGGGGTTTAGTATTCTGAGCTTGTACAGTACTTCTAGGTTCAAGAGGTGTGGACACGGGTTTACACCCAATCATACCTGTCTCTTGGAGCAAGTCCAAGATATATTTCCTTTGTGAGATTACCATCCCAGCATGACTTCTGCCAACCTCCATACCCAAAAAATATCTCAAGGGTCCAAGATCCTTAACCTCAAATTCAGTGGCAAGATACCGTTTAACTAGAGTGATACTAGCATTACAATTTCCAATTAGAATGATGTCATCAACATATACAATAAGAATGGTAACACTCTGACCTGAACCATGAACAAATAATGTGTGGTCACTAAGAGCTTGTTTAAAGCCATAAACACGTAATACTTCAGTAAATTTGTTAAACCAAGCTCTAGGGGATTGCTTCAACCCATAGATAGACCTTTTTAGTCTACAAACTTTTCCTTCAGTTCTGGCTGAATTAAACCCAGGGAGAATGTCCATAAATACTTGTTCTTTTAATTCCCCATTAAGAAATGCATTCTTAATGTCTAATTGTGCTAATTGCCAATCTAAATTCACAGCAAGCGAAAAAATGATCCTAATGGTATTTAACTTAGCTACTGGTGCAAATGTTTCTCCATAGTCAATTCCATGTGATTGTGTGAAGCCCTTTGCAACTAACCTAGCTTTATACTTGTTGAGAGACCCATCAGAATTGTACTTCAACGAAAAAACCCATTTACACCCAACTGGTGTAATTTCCTTAGGTTTATCAACTAACTCCCAGGTATTGTTCTTAAGGAGTGCTGCCATTTCTTCATTTACTGCCCCACGCCATTGCTTATGTTCTAAGGCCTTTTCTATGGATGAGGGAATAGTCTGTCCATCTAAGTTTTTCTGTAAAGACCTTAAAAACAGAATTCAGTCTGCCATATGAAACAGTCTCACTAAGTGGATAGAGTGATAAGTAGCCTTTATTTCCCAGAAACTTGTGATATTTTATACATTCAAGAGTTCCTTTTCGCATAGCAATTGGTAATTCATACTCAAGTGGCACACAAACAGTCTCAGTACTATTAGAATTTGCAGAATGTTCAAAATTTCTAGGATTGTTAGAGTGAGGTACCTGGTCTGTTTGCCCTGGAAGTACCTGGTCTTTTCTCCTTGAGTAGACTTTGGTGATAGGAAGATAACATCTTTCCAGCTGACTCCGTTCCCTTTCCTGTCCGTGTGTTTCTTCCAGTGGAAGACTGTTGTCAGCACAACCTGGTTCAGATAAAGAGGTCTCCATAGGAGTGTTAGAAGAGTTACTTACAGGTAAAACATCAATAATACTCCAATAATTTTGGGGATCCGTATTCACATTACCAGGTACAGAAGGAACGTAAAAAGCAGTGTTTTCATCGAAGTGAACATCTAAGGTGGTATAGAATTTTCTGGTACTTGGACAAAAGCATCTATACCCCTTTTGAGAGGTTGAATATCCAAGAAAGATACACTTGTTAGACCTCCTATCAAGTTTACCTCTAAACTGTGAATGAAGATACACATATACTACACAACCAAAAGTTTTCAGTGGCAGTTCTGAAAGCAATAAACAATGCGGAAATTCATTAAGGAGTTTCTCTCTTGGGCTAAGAAATCCAAGAACTCTAGAAGGCATTCTATTGATTAAATAAGTAGCTGTTAGAACAGCCTCACCCCACAAGAATTTAGGAACATTCATATAAAACATGATAGACCTTGCTACACTAAGTATATGTCTATGTTTCCTCTCAGTTACCCCATTCTGCTGAGGGGTATAAACGTTAGATGTTTGATGGTGAATTCCTTTTTCTGTTAGAAAAGCTTTTACCTCTTTGTCAAGGTATTCACTGCCATTGTCAGTCCTGAAAGTTTTAACACATGTACTAAATTGATTCTGGATTAGAAGAACAAAATTCTTAAACACTTGAGCCACCTCAGACTTATGCTTGATCAGGAAGGTCCAAGTAACACGTGAATGATCATCAATAAAAATCACAAACCATCGACAGCCATTCACATTAGGGACCCTTGATGGTCCCCAAATGTCAGAATGAACAAGATTGAAAGGCTTACTTTCCTTGTACAGTTTAGCAGGGTATTGCACCCTGGACTGTTTCCCAAAACAACAAGTTTCACATTTGAGAACATCAAAAGAAATATTATGGAATAACTGTGGCTTGATCTTCTTAAGGTACGGGAAGTTAGGGTGACCTAACCTTCTATGCCACAACAAAATAAGAGCTATCCTAGAGCTATCTATTCTAGGAACATAGTTGCTGTTCATGCAAGAATATAAACTAGGATAACTCTTTGCTTTCTCCAGTTCGTTGGTGTTCAAAACGTACAGCCCTCCTTGATGATTAGCACTGCCAATCATCTCCTTGTTCATAACCTCCTTCATTGCTTTCTCCTGGAAGCAATAAGAAGTGGAAGGTAGAAAGAAACATTTAGTAGGTGTAAAAAAGGTCCAGCATTTATTGTTGCTCATAAGCTGTCTAACTGAAATAAGATTACAATCCAGCATTGGTACATAGAGAACTTGGCAGAGTTTAAGATTATTAGTCAACTCTACGTTACCAACACCCAAGATATCAACGTTATCACCATTTGCCACTGTAACTTTTCTTGCACAAGGGAATGGTTTAAAATCAGAAAGTAACAATTTTTCAAATGTCATGTAGTTAGTTGCCCCTGAGTCAATGACCCACATTTTAGACCTCAGAGACTTACCTCCCATACCTGTGCTTGCCATTGTTGCCCTGATTTGAGTTTGGGTCCTCTGGCTCTCCAAAACTCTGAGGACAGCATCAAGTTGTGCTTGTGTAAAGACAGGTTCACTGATAGATCCTGGTTCATTGTTTACGGAACCAGTATCAACCATTGCTGCCTTAGGGTGCCTCCAAGAATCAGCATCTGTCCTCCAGTTACCTGAGTCAGACCTCCCAGAATTTGGTCTTGAGTTGTTCTGCCTGAAAAAATGAGGTGGCTTTGCAGTAGCCCCGGGTCTCCTGTAACACTCATCAAATGTATGTCCATTTCTTTGACAGAACTTACGGTATTTTTTTCCAGAATTTCTAGACTCATTAGATCTGAAGTTTGAACTAGTGTTTGAGCCAGATTTCTTTGCTACAAAGCTAACATCCTTCTTACTTTCACTTTCTTGTGTTACCAGCGCAGATGATTCTGAAGATACAGTATTAGGACCCATCATCACTTTAATCCGGCTTTCTTCTTGACGGATGTCTGAGAACGCTTCATTTATAGTAGGAAGAGGCTTGGTGCCCAAGATCCTTCCCCTAACAGCATCGAAGTCTCGATGTAGTCCAGATAAAAAACCGAACAATCTTCTGGTCTCTTTGATTTTCCTATGTAGTTGATCATCAGTGGTACACCTCCACTGATATGTCTCCAGAGAATCAATCTGCTGCCAAATCTGAGACAGATTGCTAAAAAATTTGCTGACGGTCTGATCCCCTTGCTTCAAGTCCTTTAGCTGCGTTTCCAATTCATAGAGTTCAGAAATGTTGTCCTTCTTGGAAAACATTTCCTGGGCTGCCTTCCATATTGCAGCTGCAGTAGGGTATAGCATGAATGTGTTGCCCACCTCTGGGGTCATGGACCCCAGTAACCAAGACATTATCATGGAGTTCTCTGCCTCCCAAGTAGAGAACCTCTCATCACTTTCAGACGGAACAACGGATTTTTCAGAGGGGTATTCCTTCTTCCCTTTCCCAGTAATAAACAGTTCTACTGCACGGCTCCAAGGTAAGTAATTGTTACCATGCAGTCTTTGATTTGTGATGATCACGTTGTGGAATCCATCAATGACCCTTGGATTGTAGGTCCTTGGGTTGCAGGAGGCTTTTCCACCGAGGTTCCAGTTCCAGAATTGGCTTCGCTTCCTTGGTCAGCCATAAGTATGGGTATTGAAGAGCTGTTTTCTCAGAGGGATATGAGAGAGCTCAACAAGAAAGGAGATTTGAATAAGAGGGGATGATGAGAGAAGGTACAATCGAGCAGAAGAAGAAACTGGAAAACTGGTGTTGAGAACGAAGGAAGAGGGGAGCTTTGGAAGTCGTTTTTGTCCTTTGTATGGGGAAAAGAATTTTGAGAAGACAATACACGGTATGTCTTAAATGCCTTCGGGAAATTAAAAGTGGAAAAAATCTTTGAAGATTTTGGGTTTCAGACACAATTGGGGACAATTGTGCATAAAGCATTAATTTAGTACATGCAAGTGGTACACATTTCACAAACACGGTTCCAGAGGCAAAACAGGTGTCATGAGTTTCCTCTTTCCCGCAATTTTTACATGCAATAATGAATAATTATAATAAATAATCAGAATGCCTTTTCTTTCTTCTTTTTTTTTGTCAAAGATATATTATATTCTGTTTATTATTTTTCAGATCACGTGCAGTCCACGTGACGCGAATCACTTCTTCTTCCTCAAGCTGGGATTTCCTTCTTCTTCCTTTGTCTGTGTATTTTTGACAGAAATACCAGAAACAAAGTTGCCACCTTTTTCTGGATATGAATCGCTTGATAAATTAGATCTTGAATAAAACTCAAGCCCGAGTTGATGTAGCGCTATGAGCGAATGATATGGGAGCAGATTGATTCCAGCCAGAGGTTCTCTGAATATTTCGTTGTTCCTCTTTCAGACAATAGGTATGTCTGCGAACTGTTTTCTTCTTGTCTTGAGAGACTTGAAGATCTGTAACGGAGAATAGCTTCACAATTGAAGCAATCAATAATTTTCAGGATTAATCTCTCCTTGCTCTGATACCATAAAGAGATTTATTACAGAGAAGTAGTATTGGAAGCCAAAACTTATTCTTCATATTACTGATCATCTATTTATACAGAGAGTGTTCCTAACTATGCTATCTACAACGGCTATTTCTGAACATGTCATCAGAGAGATGACTAGGACAGTATTGTCCCTAACGGCTACAATACTAAACACAAATGTATACACTTCATATCAATACAAACTAAGTATAGGCACTATTTTCTACAGCTACTAGTAACACTTTATTCTCCCTAACATCAACGCGAAACTTTTTGAAGCAGTTTACTTCCAATGGACTGGGAGAAGAAAAAATTGTCATCCGAAACCAAGTTGACACCTAAGATGGTTCAAATTACGGATCAACAGGTCGTACAAAGTGTGTTCTATCTCATCTATTTGTTCCCTGAACAGCCAGGCGAAAGAAAGAGAGGGGGAAGAGGAGGGGCCGGGGGGTAGGAGAAAGAAAAAGAGAAACAAGCAACAAGAAGAAAAAACACAAATAGACCTCAAAATAATTCAAGGGTTGTTGATAAATCACTTCAGTATAAGATTGATTAATAATTTCCCTTACCGTATCAATAAAAACCAAAAGTATCAGAGATGGTGTGCGTCCATAGATCTCATTTAGTATCATGTGATGTCAAGCTGAGGGTATAAACCATTGGGATCAAAACCACCGCATGCTCTTCAAACCAACACTGCTGCTCAATAATTTGTCAAACAACAGCTTGAACTGCTCTCTCAAAGTTCTCTTCTGCTGCCGCGACGCGTTTCACAAGTAGGTGTTCTGGGTGCGATAATTTCAACTGGCTGCAAAGTAGGATCCATTGACAGAGTTAGCGTCCCTACCCTAAAATAAATTATCAGTGTCTCTAGTCCAGAAAAGTTATCCTCTTTTATTAACACAAGATTCATACATTTCTAGAAGCCCAAAAAACAAGAATACTTGCAACCATAAGCCCTACCGTACTATCGCGAAGAACCAACTAAAATATTATGGTCATGTCCCATCCGTGCTAAATTATACTCGATCATAGACCACCTGAAATTCATTTAGTTCTTAGAGAAGTGAAATATATTTTCCAATCTACCATATACAACCCCATTTGTCAATCAAGATGGGAGTTTCTCAGTGATAATCATGGTATACGTCCTACCTTTCCTGATCATATTCTATTAAGAACTCCAGAGCATGTAATTTCTATTGTGAATTAATTGGTGAATAGTGAAATCTATATTCAATCTGCCATTTGCTTGAAATCAATGGAGTCCACTTCATCTAGTAATATGAACCCTTCTCTTGCTTCTTAGCTAAAGTCAGCATTGCACACAAGGATCAGAGTGATTTATAAGTAAACTTGTGGTGGATAAGTGGGTACACATTCATCTAATAAACCAAATCAATCTGGTGAGTGGAACCATCTAGCTCTAATTCCTGGATGTGTTGACAGTTGTCCAGCTAAGGGGCTTAATTCACCGAGTAGGGAAATGCAGAAAACACATCATCTGCGGTGTGAACTCGGGAATCTGTAGGGGAAAAGCCACAATCTAGTTTAAGGAAGAAGCCCTCAGGCAAGACGTGAAAGAAGTTGACATGACTGTCAACAGAGAATGGGAACAACCTGACGGTTGAAGGATTAGCCCTGAAGTTTAGTCTCATTTATAACATCTTTGATGAAGTTTGAATGGAGTAGATCCCAAGGATAGGATCTTATGGCTCCCAACTAGTCCAGATTCACTAAAAGTTCAGGGCATAGCAGCTATTCAGATGCTAATCATGCCAAATGTGGGATGAGCTAAATTTGTTTGGGCTTAAAAAAATATCAAGATTTTTTTTTTCTGCTTAGTCAGTATACAATCTCATTACTAGGGTTAGACTACAAAGCCGGGAGGTCATTAGCTCAAGTAAAAAGTTATGTGTCACAGCCTGCTGGAGACTCATCATCCCTCATTACTTCGCTAGAAACTCATCATCCCTCATTACCTGCACGATCTATCTTGATTCAACTGGAGGTGTACCAGTGGGATAGAAAATCAGGACCTCACGGGGTTGGGTTTAGCGGCATCAGTATACGGAATTTGGTACAAAAGGAATATCAGACTTCAATTAAAGGAAAAGTTAGCAATGATGGCGGTCAAGGAAATATACACTAAATTTAGACTTCATGATGGATACTAGAGAGCCAAAAAGATAAGGAACCACACCAGGATCAGAGAATTTTTCAAGTGCAGTTGATTTCCTTATGTCTGTGATAGTTGGCCTTATGTTTCATGTACCCCATAATTCTTCTATTATTAATACACCAGACCAAATTACACTCCACAGAAACAAAAATAAGAATCAGAAGTATATTACTTTGTATAGCTCAAATTATTAAACAATAGAAGAAGGCTTTCTCTGTTTACCTAAATACAAAAGCATTCCTCTTTCCAGTTATGTGACTAACCAAAAGAAATAACACTGCCAATTCTGTATGAACGCATTTCAAACTGGGGTGAAAGCAACCATATCTTTTTTTTGGGTAAGTTACAATTTCATATTGAAAATATTAATGGCCGGAAATTGGCCGGAATGTGGCCGGAAATGTCCTACTGGACGGCGGCTGATTTGAGAGGAGAATCAATTGTATATTCTCATTCATACTTAGCAATTACATCATACAATCCTCATATACAACTATGGAAACTATACAATTAATATGGCCTATTAATTCCCATAAATTAAGGGATTTAATTCTATCCTCCTACCATAACAAAATTCCTACAATCATGCATTACATTTACAACCCCAAATCACTCCCAAAAAATCCTCTCCAACCGTTACCCCCTTAATGCACCAAATCGGTACATTAAGGTGCCAGCCGATCCACACTTGAATGATGGAAGACCCCATTCAATGCACCATTAAGACAATGATCTCTAGAATATTCCAACACTCCCCCTCAAGCTGGTATGTAGATATTCTTCATGCCGAGCTTGTTAACAAGTTCTTCGAAGGTGTTCTTGTGAAGTCCCTTTGTTAAAATATCAGCTACTTGTTGCTTGGTAGGAATGTAATGCATTGAAAAACTTTTGTCATCAATTTTTTCTCTAATAAAGTGTCGGTCCACTTCAACATGCTTTGTTCGATCATGGTGAACTGGATTGTGTGCAATGCTTACTGCAGCTTTGTTGTCACAATAAAGCTGTGCCGAACCTGTGGGAGATAAAAGTAACTCACTAAGTAATCTTTTTATCCAAAGACCTTCGCACACGCCATGAGCAAGTGACCGAAACTCCGCTTCTGCACTGCTGCGAGCCACTACTGGTTGTTTTTTACTGCGCCAAGTAACCAAGTTACCCCACACATAAGTGCAGTATCCTGACGTAGATCTTCTATCAGTAATGGATCCTGCCCAATCCGCATCCGTATAGACTTTGAGATTTCTTTCCTCGTTTTTCCCAAAAATCAAACCTCTGCCTGGTGTTTTCTTTAGATATCTCAATATCCGGAATACTGCTTCAAGATGTTGCTCCTTTGGTGAGTGCATAAATTGGCTCACCATACTAACTGCAAAAGCAATGTCAGGACGTGTATGTGACAAATAAATAAGTTTACCCACTAGTCGTTGGTATTGCCCTTGATTTACATCCTTTCCTCCATCCAACCCCAATTTCGCGTTGGCCTCAGTAGGAGTATCCGCGGGCCGACAACCTAGCATTCCTGTCTCCTTTAACAAGTCAAGTACATACTTTCTTTGAGAAACAAAGATACCTGACGAGTTCCGAGCAACTTCCATACCTAGAAAGTATCTCAGTCTTCCCAAGTCTTTCATCTCGAAAACACTGCTCAAATACTTCTTCAGTGAGTTGATCTCATCCCAAGCATCCCCTGTAATAATAATATCATCAACATAGACTATAAGAATTGCACGTGTGCCGCCTATGGTGTGTTTATAAAACATGGTGTGATCTGCTTGGGATTGTTTGAACCCTTGGGTCTTAACAGCTTGCGTAAATTTTCCAAACCATTCACGTGGTGATTGCTTTAAACCATAGAGTGACTTGTTTAACTTACAAACCAATCGTTTATCTTTTGTAATACCGGGAGGAAGGTCCATATAAACTTCTTCATGCAAGTCACCGTTTAAGAAGGCATTTTTAACATCAAGTTGTTGAAGAGGCCAATCAAGACATGCAGCTAGAGACAAAAGTATTCTAACTGAATTTAACTTAGCTACTGGAGCAAAAGTCTCATTATAATCAATCCCGGAGACTTGAGTAAAACCCTTAGCAACAAGTCTAGCCTTATACCTGTTAATGCTTCCATCTGAGTTAAACTTGATGGAAAACACCCACTTACAACCCACTGCCTTTTTACCTGTAGGTAACTGAACAACCTGCCAAGTATTGTTTTTTTCCAACGCCTGCAGTTCATCCTGCACTGCTGCCCTCCAATCCTTATCTGCCATAGCCTCATTAATATCCTTAGGGACATGAGTACTAGAAACCCGAGCTGTGAATGCCGAAAAACCAGGAGATAGTTTGTTAGTGAAAACAAAGTTGGAAATAGGATGCTGAGTACATACACGTTTTCCTTTCCTTACGGCAATCGGGAGATCCAAACCCAAATCTTCTTGCGTGTCCTTGCCGGAAACAAGAACCTGTTCAGAAGATTGATACTCTGGAGAGATGTCAGACTTTGTATCAAGTTGAGGATTATACTTACGAGAATAGACAAGGATATTCTTAGGATCGCAATTTAAGTGAGATGGACGACCAAGACTTGGAAGAGATGGGCTGGTGGTAGCCGAGTCAAGCGGATCGGATGGGCTGTCTTTGTCCGAGTCGGACTCGGACAAACTGCTGCTGCCGGACTCGGTGTTGAGAGCCGGCGGTGACACTCCCCCTGAATCGCTACCACACCGCGGAGAAGGAAGTAGTGATTCATTTGTAGAGACGAGAGGGATAAAAGAGGGTGTTGAAAGAGTGGAATCCGAATGTTCTAAGGAAGCCGAATTCTGTTCTTGTTTGGTGAAGTATGGCTCATTTTCTCGAAAGAGTACATCCATAGTAATAAAGACTCTACGAAGAGTTGGAGAGTAGCACTTGTACCCCCGTTGAGTAGATGAATACCCAATAAACACACACTTGGATGAACGAGGGTCGAGTTTAGACATATGTGTACCGTGATTATGGACAAATGCAACACACCCAAAAACTTTGAGTGGGAGAGTAGAACCACTGTGGAACAATGGATAAGATTGTCGTAAAATAGAGATTGGTGTTTTGAATTGAAGTGTTTTTGTAGGAAGGCGATTGATGAGATGACATGCAGTAAGAACGGCTTCTCCCCATAAATAGTTAGGAACATGCATAGTGAACATTAGGGCCCTGGCAACTTCCATAATATGTCGATTTTTCCTTTCGGCTACGCCATTTTGTTGGGGTGTGTTTGGACATGAACTTTGATGAACAATTCCTTCTGATGCAAGATACGTATGTAGGGTTCTATTAAAATATTCTGTACCATTGTCGGAGCGAAGAGTCTTTATGGTGGTTTGAAATTGGGTTTTCACCAAGGAGTGAAAATTTTGAAAGATGGTGGGTACCTCAGTTTTTTCTTTGAGGAGATATATCCAACACACTCGTGTATGGTCATCGATAAATGTAATGAACCAACGTGCCCCCGAAACGTTTTTAACCCGTGAAGGACCCCAGAGATCACTGTGCACAAGATGAAAGGGAGAAGATTCTACATGCATTTTTTGAGAATAGTGTTGTCTAGAATGTTTAGCAAATGTACATGCATCACACTGTAAAACTGAAGAGTTCTTGACATTCAAATTTGAGGGAAACAACTGTTTTAAATAATGGAGACTAGGATGTCCTAGTCTTTGATGAAGTAGGAGTACATCAAGATTACAAGGATTAGCAACAGGTGTTGTTGAGTGTAGAGCTAGCTTTTCCGGATGGGGGTACTCCTCAAAATGATAGAGTCCGCCTTTCTCTCTAGCAGTGCCAATCTTCCTCCCCGATCCCTGTTCCTGCAAGACACAGAGTTGTGCAGAGAAATTAGCGATACAGTTGGAGTCCTTTGTAACTTTACTAACAGATATTAGGTTGCAGGCCAATTTAGGTACAAAGAGAACGGCTTGGAGGGTTAAGGTAGAGGATACTCTAACCAATCCTCTCCCTGCTACGATTGCGAATGTTCCATCTGCCACTCGAACTTTTAACCCTCCAGAATTCGGCACAAAGGTAGAAAACAGTGACACATTACCTGTCATATGATCCGTGGCTCCTGTGTCTAGGATCCAAGATGAGGTCTCAACGAGATTTGCCATACCTGATTGATGATTGGTGCTAGGTTGTATCTCAGCCTGACCCTTCAGAAGTGCAAGCAACTGATCCACTTGGGTCCGGCTGAGAGTGGCCGATCCGGGAGCCACCGCCGGCGATCCTTCTCCCTCCACAGTCACGGCCGTGAGTCCACGGCCCGGGGCTGGTCCTGATCGTTTGGGCCGAGATGCGTCCGCAGGCTTCCCGTGGAGGCTCCAGCACTTCTCTTGTGTGTGGCCAAGTTTGTTGCAAAAGGAACATCTAGGACGATTATTAGTACGTTGACCAGATGTTCTTACCATGAGTGCAGAGGAGTCACCTTGTGGTACTACAGGATGTAGATCCCTTCTTTCTCCAAGCATAACTCGACGTCGGCTTTCTTCTCGTCGGACCTCTGCAAATGCCTCACTGAGGGAAGGAAGTGGTCTCCTTCCAAGTACACGTCCTCTGACCTCATCAAGTTCTCTGTTTAGTCCTGCTAGAAACTCATATAGTCTTTCTTTTTCAAGATGTTCTTTGAATTTGATGTTTCCTTCTAGATCTCCCCAGTCTGCCTCATAGTGCAAGTCTAGCTCTTGCCACAGTGTTTGCAGATTATTGTAGTACTCATACCTTCTTGTCGAATCTCTTTGAGTTTATTTTTGATCTCAAAGACTTGAGAGGCATTCTCAAGGTCAGAGTAGTGTTCATGTACTGCATCCCAGATAGCTTTAGCAGTTCTCAAGAAGAGATAGGTGCGGCTAATATGAGGTTCCATTGAGTTAATTAGCCACGACATCACTAGGGAATTGTTAAGTTCCCAGGCCGGATACCGAGGGTCAGTAGAATCCGGCTTGGAAGCCTGGCCAGAGATGAATGCCAGCTTGCCTTTGCCACGTAAGACCATAAGAACCGATTGAGACCATAGGAGAAAGTTTTTGCCATTCAGCCTATGGTTGGTAATTTGGAGAGAAGAGCTTTCACTAAGAGATTGTTGAAAGCTAGGATCAGTTGTATTTGGAGCAGTAGTGCCTGCGCTAGGGGTATTAACCGGAGCAGTGGATGAGCTCGCATTAGGAGAAGTTGTTTGAGAACTCATCTCGGAAATTGGATGAGAGTGGCTTAGGAATGATTGTGGTGTTTAGGCTCTGATACCATGAAAATATTAATGGCCAGAAATTGGCCGGAATGTGGCCAGAAATGTCCTGCTGGACGGCGGCTGATTTGAGAGGAGAATCAATTGTATATTCTCATTCATACTTAGCAATTACATCATACAATCCTCATATACAACTATGGAAACTATACAATTAATATGGCCTATTAATTCCCATAAATTAAGGGATTTAATTCTATCCTCCTACCATAACAAAATTCCTACAATCATGCATTACATTTACAACCCCAAATCACTCCCAAAAAATCCTCTCCAACCGTTACCCCCTTAATGCACCAAATCGGTACATTAAGGTGCCAGCCGATCCACACTTGAATGATGGAAGACCCCATTCAATGCACCATTAAGACAATGATCTCTAGAATATTCCAACACATATATAAACCAAATTAGACATCTTTACATAGTGGTTGTCAGGAATGGGTAACAGCAAGCATAACCTCCTCAAAATACAAAGGCACAAAGTGTTTACTAGCATATCCTAACCATAATCTAGTGCCAAATGTACATCCTTTCCATATTCCAAAAGAAAAGACACAAGACTCCCTAGTTCCTAGTTGAGTAAGCCAGAGGAGTTCCAAAATCAGCAGAAGGAAACTCTGCTAGTGAAAGGTGACCAAAATGTACAAAATTAAGCCTGTTAGGCATCTAGTTCAGAAGAATCAAATGCCTTAAAAGCTGGATCCAAGAATAAGAGTAGAATCAAGTTTGCAACAGCTATCTACTCAGGTTCCCCAATATATCAGAAGAAAGCAACCATATCTTCTATAACACCACAAAAGTTTCCAGTACCCTAAGGACAAAGCTACTACACCTAAATTTGTAGACTTTATTGCAATTTTATTAGATACACACACATATATGCACACATATACATATACATACATTCGGGGTATAAATACGCATACATACATATGTATAAATATGTATACATACATACGTATACACACACACACATATACAGACATATATGCACACATATACATACATACACACACATATCTATATATGTATACATGCATGCATACATATATATACACACACACATGTATATGTATGTATAAATATGTATGTATACATATGGATACGTATGTATGTACACGTGTATGTGAGTGTGTATACATATAAATATATATGTATATACGTATGTATGCATGTGTGTGTGTCATGTTTGGTAAGGCATTAAAATTCATTCAGTCCAGAAAAGAATACAAAATTTATGGAAATAAAACACTATGTTGAAGTCATTAATTTTAAACATAGTGATCTTACCTGAGGAAACGTGAAGTTGATTTTCCAAGGTGAAGACAGCATACGACCAGATTTGCCAGTGTCTCTGGGTCCTTTGCATCCTGTATATATTATTGAAAACACTTAACAGCGGACAACCTTTCTCTTCTGTATTTAAAAGGGCAGTAACAAAAGCAGATGGTAAACTCAACCAGGGCACATAACATGAAACAAGAGGAAGATTGGTTGAAGCAGCTGCAGACAGGCTCAGCAGCATAAACACAGAAGTGGTGGGAAAAAAAAGAAGAAAATTATTATGACTCCTCTCATTCATGTGAAATGTGCATGTTTTAAAACTCTATACAAGCCCGCTCGCTCACACACACAGAGTTGTATATTCATGTTACTACACAGATGTGTATTCATGAGAGAGAGAGAGAGAGAGCTACATGCTTTCATCTAAAACAAGCGTATGTGCCCACTGTTAACATGCATGTGATGTAAGAAAATGGGATGTCATACTTCAGTTGGCTACAATTAAATCCATACCTATTAAAGTAAACCAAAGACCACACCTAGGGGGAATAAGGCTTGTGTAGTGGTGTTATATTAAAGGAAACCAACTAGACGATAGAGATATCTAAACCAACCTTGTTCAAAGCATCAAGCAGAAGCGTTTCAGCCTCTTCAAAATTTCCCATGTGCATGCAGCAAACAGCTTTTCCATTCAGAATGGGGCAAGTCATCAGAGATTTTTCAGAAAAATCTTGGAAAATAAGATATGCTTCCTGGATCTTTGAACCACCCTGATTCACAGCACATGTAAAATATGATATCACCATTAATTAAAAAAAAAACTTAGTATTTAATGCAAGGTATATGATATTGCATATTTACCACTGCCAAATTTAACCATGCGCTTGCTAATTGAGTTAGAGTATGGTCTTCATCAATTTGTTGCATAACTCTCAGCTGCTTCTCTGCATAATCTGATCTGTGCATCTTAAGGAAAATCTGAACATTTAAGGCATACCTGCAAAAGGCTATGTCATTAAACTTAAAGCAAGTTAAACCAGAATATACGTTCTCAATGCTCATTTGTCAACACATGAATCAAGCACACAAATCAACAAAAACAACATCCGGCCCCACCTCACACCCCAAAAAGAACACAGAGAGAGAAGGAAACAGAAACAAATAGAACATGACTCATGATAACCCCAAGGTCCTACCAAGGAAAAATCAGCTTATTCATGAAAGCAGTAAAGAATGTTACGCCATGCACAAAGGCAAAGTTAAACCCTTTATTTATAATACCTTAGTCCCAAATTGCGAGACATTTTTTCCTTGTTGGTTTGTCCAAAAATGATGACCCCTTTATATTCTAGTCTTTAAGTGATTACATAATATTCCAAAATTGTCTTTAATAATAATAAAGGAAGATAATACACTATTTTTTGTAAGTTAAATTTCATTTATAAAGAAACTTTTGTTTTGTAAGTCAAATTTTCATTTAAGGCCAAAAGTGGCAGATTTAC
>AP025047.1:36918912-36935612 GCA_036186865.1 Eustoma russellianum
GGTTTAGTCTATGCAAGACATGTGCGGCTTATAGTAAAATTTCTATATTTAGTGCCCACCTTTACAAAAGTAGCTATAACACTGCAACTACGCATACTAGAAGTAAAATACCAATGGCTATATATAAAGAACCCAAGAAGGCAAATTTACAATAAGTTAACACCAATTGCTGATGCTAGCCATTAATCTAGACTTGCTCAATACAAAAAGGCAAAGTTTCCTTTCATTCCAATCAAACTGTTTAAACTATGAAACTTTGCCAATTCAAAATGCAAAATTCCTTATAATCTACACAGGGAGAAGTCCCAGTAACAAATGCTGGAACTAACAAAATAACATACAGCAGACATTTCCACAGCCAAGCTAGTACAGCCTGTGCCCAACAAAATCTGACACCAAAAGTACTTGAACCATATATCAACTGCAACACTATGGTAGAGTAGTGTGCATAAGGCAAGAGTAGAAGTAGGAGAAGAAAGTGACCATTAAAGCAACACATGAAAACTGGGAATTGAAGACAGACGCCAGAATTGAAAGAACTCCACATATATTTCAAAACTGATGCCACAAGTCTCCAACTCTCAAACCAAAAATCCCAAGGCCAGAATTGTTGGTTAACATTTAATGTGTTGTCTAAAGGAAGACAATATATTAAATGCTAGCCAACAATACAAAGAGGATAAAAGTAGGATTACATGATAGTTTTAATGGTTAGACAACACAGTAAATGATGTTCTCTTAAAATGTTGGCATTCCAAAATGTATCTACCAATTTAGGACGGAGGAAATAATAAGATAAGTCAAAGGCTTTGTTGATGAGGGAAAAGAATTGGGGGCACATTTCCAAGAAGTCCACCGCTTCGATATGTGCAATTTGAGATGGCATCCATTAACAAGAAAAAAATATGTATCAAAAAAGGAATTTGTTTTTTAGAAGAAATGGGTATTCACCTCTTTGTCTTCACGATGTGAATGACATATGATTTCCCAGATATTTCAAAAGAATGAACTTGGAAGGATTCTGATGTATGTGCATTAAGACTGGGATGGACTGTGCCCAATATAACTGGTCTTCGTCCTCTAATTTTGTTTAGCAATCTGTGAAAATGAGCCTTTTAATTTTCATAAACAAAATGGTTTCCTACTTCTTCGATTACATGATGTCTCTAAGGAGTTAACAATAGAACAAGCTCGTAACGCATTGTGTTGTTCTCACAGTTCTGTAGAAGGGTGAGATAGGATTGTATCTCACAAAATTGGTTTTGGTCCTCTAAAAAGTAAGGTAGGAGTGGAAGCCCAGCATTTAGAAGATAGGATTATAACCCCATCATATAGAAGCTACTGGCAGTGGAAGGCTGTGCCCCCTTTATCTTGCCTGCATAAGTGACATCTTCAGACAAGTGTTATATTTCTTCTCCTATCCAGCTTCCTGAGCGGCATACCAT
Organism: Eustoma russellianum; assembly: GCA_036186865.1. Lineage (NCBI taxonomy): Eukaryota > Viridiplantae > Streptophyta > Magnoliopsida > Gentianales > Gentianaceae > Eustoma > Eustoma russellianum. The sequence continues at coordinate 36,920,358 of AP025047.1, forward strand.
GAGGAAAGACATTTTTCCTGGAACGGAACTCTCCATGTAATTCTACAACAGCAACTTAACTGCCCACTGTAAGCAAGATCATGTCCTGTTTCTATATCCACTTATAATTTAAGATATCATGCACTTTTTGACTTACTTAAACAGGCGATAAAATTTGACAGGGAATCCATTATCGAGGATTATGGGTTTTCTTCTAATTGCTATGCTGCAAGCTCCTTTGCCCCTTGCAGTCGTTACCAAACATCTAAGACAATTTCAATAGTGTACTCTGCAACACAAAATAAGATGGGAAGGCATTTCTGAGAATCATTCCCGAACCGCTACCAAATATTGCTGATACCCCAGCAATCTCCAATTTGATTCATTTGAAACAAATTGCAGTATAGTAGGGAACCAAATAGCTAGTTTTGGAGTTCCACAAAACAAAGAAGAAATTTAAGAAAGTAAATTTTGCAAATGGGCCTAAAACTCGGTCTCGAGCATTCCATCTTAGAATATTCCCATATCATCGAGTCTTCTGAAGAATTACACCCGTTTTACCTACCAGAATCATACTAGTTTTGTTTCCCGTTCCTACTCTTGTTCCATGTAACTATTGATTCGAAAATTAGGTAATCCTGGTCCACCATCTAAGCAATTCAACCAAAAGCACAGCATTTGCCCATTGCCCAGGACAAGTTATTTGTGTTGCAAAAATTTAGGTCAGATCTGAGTAATAATGCCTTTGCACCTGTTTAGACCATCTTCCTAAGGAAAGAATCCCCAAGGCAGATTCAAGGTGACCTTCAGGAAGAAGAACAAACACCCAGGTGCAAAGATCAGCTGAAAATCTTTCACTACACATGATACTGAGGGAAGGAGTATACACCAAATGAAGTGCATCCCCTGAATGTCAAGGAAATTTGCCTTTAGAAGTGCGGCAATCTAAATAGAGGAAAAACTGAAGTTACCGCCACAAAATTATCCGGAATGTCTATATTGCCAAAGAAGATTTTCCAGTATGCGTATACTAAAATGGGTAAGAAGAGTGGTCAACAAAGACACGCTTATGTGAAAGACAAGCTGGCTCACATGATGAAATATTGTTCACTTGCATACACAAAAGGTATCTCCGGTTACGCAAAAAAGAAGGTTCCTACTGCCAAAGAGCAGGCTTCATTATGAGATTGTTGTAGTATGTATCAGATATAGGAGATCAACAGGCACTTTTGGAGAAAGGAGGCAGAGACTGTCTACTAAGCTATATGATCCAGATGAAAAGAGATTAAAGGACATCTGCACACCAAAGTAAAAAAAAAAAAAAAAAAAACCCTACAAACTGTCAGCAAGGAGATGTTATATTCAGAACAAGATCCATCAGTCAGTAGTAAAACGAAGATGGTTTGACCTTCAACTTCTCCCAGGGAAGACTTTGTTTTAATTGTTTGCTTTTCCCAAAGGAAATTGTAAGTTGATGTACTTGATAAACTGTATTCCATGCTCACACTTCATGATCTATCTAATGGAATCTACCCCACTAGCAGAAACCAATGGAAATTTTATATGCAAAAAAAAAAGCACAGATGACTAAACAGATAAAAAGAAAATTAACCATAATTTCAGTCAGGCTACACAGAGCAAGAGACGAAAGAATGAAAAAGGAATAATGTAATATATATATTAATCTGGATAGGGAATGACTTACAGCTCCATAGTTCCACCAGCATTGGTATACTTTAAAGCTTCATTATAAGCCTCCTCGTGCATGAATATGATACCAGCAATTAGTCTTAATGTATGATTGTTACCAATAGCTGGATCTCCAAGCCATTCCTTGAGACTTGTGAGTGATGCCTCCTAGGAAATTCGTAAGGACAAGCCAGATAAGTCTATGTGCACTTTTCTTCCAGATGTAAAGGACGATACCGGAAAAAAAAAAGGGCCCCCATGTCGATATTCGGGAATCATGTAATGCAAAATAAAATATTTAGGTACTCCTGGAACAAGCTAAATTCAGTTAAGTACAAATTTTTTCTATTCTCATCTTTAGGAAATCATCTGGATGCATCAACACCAAGACATAAGAATGCTAACTCTCAACAGATAATCCTTACAACCGGAGATCAGTCACTTAATTAAAATATTAACTCCCCCAAAATCGTATGCATGTAGAAGGACGCATCGTATCATAAGGACGTGGATAGATTACATGGGAAATAACCGATTTTATAAACCAGAAGGAAAAAAATTAAAACTCAGTCTTGACTGAAATTCCTTTTCATTTTCTACACAAAAACAAAGAGATCAGCAAGGTGACTCATTTCCCAGCGTTCCTCTCTATAGAAAAAGCAAATTAACAAATTCTCTGTTATACTTAGCACTACCATTAACTCGAAACAAAGACGAGCATGGGAATCTTCAATATCTGGTTAGAAAATCGAAATAAGATAGCAATGTCCAAACTACAAGCAGTATCACATATCCACAAGCTAGAAGTTTCACATCGTTACTTAGCTAACTCCGACGGCTGATAAAATATACGTCTAAGTTTCCAGGGAGTCTGCAATACCTTTTCCTTGCAAAATCGAACATATTCGCACTAGTATGATGATAAATTGTATGCCGAAATGCCATGGGAGACTACAATACCTTTTGTTCCCTGCTGGCGCCTGCAAGGTATAGAGCAAGCAATTTCACAGCCTGAAGAGGAGTAGCAGCCGAATCGTCGATCTCACTAATCACAAGCTGCACAAATACATCCCGAATCAAATGATCTAAATCTATGCTTAATTACACATGCAATTCTCTCCCAAACCAATCCAAATGGAAAGAATATCATTTCCTCTCACCTGGTAACTTCCAAGAGCAATGTAAGATCTGTAAACAATAGTGTCTCTCTCAATGGCTTCATCAGGAGAAAGATTCGAGATGTCGCTGTTGTTGATCGCGGCTTGATATGCGCCCAAGTAGAAATTGTTTCGGAGGCCGAAAAGTGGGTCGGGTCCGGCGACTAATGCAGTAGCTGCCATGTCTTCTTTTCTCTTTGTTGGGCCGTTAGATTGAGATCGGAGTTGAGTCTGAAATTGCCGATGTCGGAGTTTATAGCCGGAGATATACAATCTAATTTGGTAGCATCGGCCAATATGAAACTTGTAAATCAAACGACAGCCGACCAAATCTCTTTAGGAAATGGCAATATACATATATACACACACTTTTAATTTGGAATATATACATATATATACACACTCACTTTTATGGTACATTTGGAATAAAACCACATCTGTGGAGTACGGCTTTGTCAAAGTCATCTTGTGCCATTCTATACGGTTTTGACAAACCGTCTTGTACCATTCTGACTTTAAACACGATGTTCTGTCAAAATCGTCTTGTACAATATAATTTGATATAATCGTCTTGTGTCATACCACGATTGGCTATATAAGCCCTTCATTTTCACTTTACATTTTTTCATCTTCTAAAACGTATCAAAGTTCTACCAAAATCTAAGAACAAGATAAAACGCACTTGAAGATAGACTTGAGCTTTCTCTCCCTTGTGAGTTACTTATTTATTGTAATTTATTCATAATTTAAGTACTGTAATTTATGCATGTTAAGTAGTATTTAATTATAATCAGTTAATTGTTTCGATTGCATGAACGTAAATTAGTATTTAATTATTGTCAATTAATTGTTCTGATTGAATGAACATATATTAGTATTTAATTAATGTTATTTACCTATTTTCATTGCATGACCCTATATTAGTATTTAATTATTGCCAATTAAGTGTTTCAATTGCCTGAACATATATTTGTGTTTAATTATTGTTATTTACTTATTTTGATTGTCTGAACTTATATTAATATTTAATTATTGTTATTTACTTATTTAGATTGCATAAACATGTAATTAGTTTAATATAGGTTAATTATTTTTTATGTAATGTATTTTTGTGTGTATTTCATTTAATTTAGATTAATTACATATTTATATTTAGGTTAATTATGACGTCCTTTACTAGTAGTAGCCGTGTTGAGACCGGATACAGAGAATTTGTTGATGTTCCAGAGCAAGCATAAGATCCTTCGTCTTAGGAGTAGCACTAGGTAAAGCACACCGGATGTGCTGAAGACAAGACCTTTTACAGAATATTGATCATCCCTGATAGTTGCAGAGCGTACTTAGAACATATGGGGCTATGGAGAGCATTACAATATAGTAAGTTTAAGGTGGATCACGGTTTGATCACCGCAGTCGTGGAGAGGTGGCGACAGGAGATTCACTTCTTTCACCTACCTTTAGGCAAGGTCACATTTACACTACAAGATGTAACAATCCTATTCGGCCTTCACATCGACAATGAGCATATTACTGGCCGGGAGCGACGGTGAGCATGTTACTGGCCGGGAGCCCATGCATAGTGTAGTGCAGTAGCACCAGCTGTGTACAGAGTTGTTTGGATGGACTACGGACATACCGAATATAAAGGATAGCCATGTATCGTGGAAGAAGTTCTTGGAGTTGTTTACCAACTATGAGCTTACCGTAACACCCATCCGAGGAGCAGATTCAGTAGAGGTATAGTGTGTACGTATCCTTTTTCTGACGGTTTATAAGTCAAATCCAACGACAAATGTCAGTTGGTCTATCTGTACATTCTTCGCGACTTGGCTACTGCACATAGATATTCCTCGGACAGTGTTGGCCTTGCGTGCTTGTACCGGAATCTATGCGAGGACTCGTCTGTGAGACCAAAGGGGCATCAGATTGCAGGACTCGTTACAATTCTGGATATGGGATGATTTTACCATCTTCCATCCTGAACGAGTTGGACACCAGCTGGAGATGATTGCAGATGGGCCTTGTGCAGGATGGTGTCTTAGAGAGTGTAGCTTCTCGATACACTATGGATGTTGTGCGTGATTAATTCGATAGTCTAACGGAGGATGATTTTCTATGGGTGCCTTATGGTCCTGATGGGCTGGTGACCTTGCCACCTATGTGCACCTGAAATGTTCATTGTGGACTGTTTAGGTGACACTAATACAGTGACACATCGTGGACCATCACCTCTCCCACAAAGTGATGAGATAGTTTGGCCTAACACAGGAGTTGCCGCCCAAGTAATGGACATATGGGTTGCGCTGCATCAGATGGCAAGGAGAGTAGGAAATGTCGACTATGTGCAGACGCACGTCATATTCATACAACAATAGGAGGATCAAGCTTAGTTGATTAAGAGAGCTACGCACTGGTCTAGCGTAATGACAGATGACTCACCATACATACAGTGGTACACACCTCGGAGACTCATGATGCTTGCTCGACCTTATGTGGAGCGCGTATGCGATGACAGTTTTTGTGGTTACATATTTTAGTCTCATGCAGCTGGTATGTATACATCTTTTACTTTATTTAATTATGTCATTGTTAGTTAAATGTGTATTGATATTTATTTATTTAAATTATTTAAATTGTAAACACATTGTGTTGATCAGATCTACCATGCCATAATAACAGTAGAAAAACATACATGGAGATGGCATTGGTTGGGCTCAGGGAGGAAGGACTCGGACATCTTATGCTGTAGAAACCTCTAGTCACGTCCACCTAGCAGACTATTGATGTATATTATCTGCAGTATGCCATATCGCACCCAGAGGGTCCATCATCGACACACGAATATGCTGGAGGATCGCAGCCTGCCAATGCATATGTTTCGTTGACGGAGGGTCCTTTGGGATATGCTTATGAAGATGGTCGCAGCAAAGGCTTCAGCCATCGACGACAGACATGCATTTGATTAGGATGACATATTTTATATGAACCATCTTTTTCCTTCCACTCCCGATGACACCAAGTTTGCCAGACAGCTTGGCTGAGATCTAGAGCAGTCAAAGACGCAAATACATATAGCATCTCCGGAGGCCAATTTGCTGCCACCATATTCGCACTCATACTTTCAGCTGTCAGAAGATCTAGGTCCAACCAGAACCTGTATAGTTGACAAACGACCCAGACGTAAGAAGCGTTGTGGTACCTGTGGGTGCCTATGAGATGTATATTTTATTTGTATTGTGTTTACGACATTTTGTATACAGACATACTTTTGTACACTTTTGATTCATTCTTATTTTATGTTACTTTATTTCGGTTTTACTTGTTTGTATTTGCTCCACTTTGCCTCCAAAATTGAAGTATAATAGAAAATAGTCATTGATACGCACGAAAAAATAAACACAAACATTGAGTTGTCATTTTATTTGAATAGGTTGTAAAAAATTATTTACTCAGAAAATGTTACATTTCTATAGAAAATACGTGTTGACACAACCGCAAAAATAATTTGGACACAAACTTATTTTGTTATTAAAAAAAAATTTAAAAAGCAAATGGCTCAAGAAGGTTTTGGCAGAACCATCTTGTGCCAAAAGGCAGAATGACAAAATACGATTTTGTCAAAACCGTATTGCATGGCACTAGACAGTTACGACAAAACCGTGCTGCATAGATTTGAGTTTTCTTTCAAATGTGCGATAAAAGTGTGTTTTTTCATATATTAAAACTACTATAGTTTTTGTCTTTCCCAAATTTCTTTATATATATATATGTATGTATGTGTGTATGTATGTATGTATATATATGTATGTGTGTGTGTGCGTGTGTATATGAAAGACGGGCGGTACCGTCCAGTTATTTTATTAATATAGAACCTTCACTTGTGGCGAAGGAATATCATGGTTACATGAAGATTCGTAGCCTCTTCGAATCTTCATACATATATATATATATACACATATATATATATACACACATATATATACATATACATATGTGTATGTATATATACATATATCTATATGTGTGTGTATATATACATACATATACACATATATGTTTTTCTTAAAGGAGGAATATCTCCCGATGCTATTATTGCTGACCTCTCTTAAGGCAGAGGAAAGCCAAAAGTACAAATAATACTACCACCAAATTTACAGAGAATGAGCCAAATCAATACAATGATACTGCTATGTAGACGAATCTCATAAGCTAAAGGGTGCTGCTCATGTCGGATATGATATGCCTCATTAAAACACTGGCAAGCAAAATCACCCTTGTGGATAAAATCTTGCACGAAGGAAAAAGAGTACATATTTATCCAACCTGAGACAACAAGAATAATGAGTAGAGGAGTTGGATGATGCCGCTTCAGATTTCGTATCCATACCATAACTCCAGTAGTCCGCGTCCGGCAAGTCAACAAAGAGAAAGAAAAACATAGTAAGGCCAAGATTGTAGTGGATTGCAATACGTAATGCATTATCGATATAAGCGAAGAGCTCGGCACATATCCGATCTGCCTGCATTAATGCAAATGCAGGCAGGAAATATCAGAGGTGGACAATCCTTATGGAAGACCAAAGCTTGCACAGCAGCAGTCATTATGAGTCCCCCTCGCGAAAAAAATCAAGCATAGAGAGGGTGTAGCAGCAGGATACCAAAGTGTGTAAAAATACAGCCACCAAAATAGAAGTATAAAGGAAGACATCCATACCTAAGCTGCCTGCATCACCAAAATGATACAGTCCGAACAACATGTCAGGATCATGTCCATTTCAAGTGCGCAGGTGGGGAGTGGTCAAATCTGTGAGCAAACAGCCACGCGCAACTGAAGGCAGATGACATAAGCTAACAAACTCTGTCAAAGAAGATAAATACAGGCCATGAGTAGCCAAGTGATGCGCCACTGAGTTTGCCTCCCGTGGAATGTAACAGAGCGTCGATGCAAAAAAGCTCTAAAAATGTTTTGAAACGGTGTATATCCGCGCCCATATCCCCTGTCAACGACCGAGAGGCCAATGTAGTTGATAGCTTTAAGCAATCGGTTTCCAGTATGAAGTTGGTGACCTAGGGGCATAAAAAATAACCGTATACAATGCTGCCTGAAGCTCCGATCTAAACGGAGGTAAATGTGGTAAAGGAAAAGCAATCGCAGAAAGCAGAGCTCCCTCCTCATCTCGGACTACTGCACCTACCGCAGAACCATGACGACCTGAAGCAGGTCAACATTAATCTTCAGACGACCTGAAGGCGGAGCAACCCACCGAACAACCGAGAATTGATGTATATGAATAGGCAGAGATAAACCTGTCGCTGCTAAGGTTGGAAGTTGCGCCGCAAAATGTTTCCCCGATGCTGCCTGACACCATACATATATATCCACACGAATGCGCTTCTCCAACCTGTTAAAGCTATATGTGTCATCACCAAACACTAGGCTAGTGTATTCTTTCCAGACATTACTGCATATCGCATGGGGCACCACCACATGCAGCTGACCAATCATGGTATGTGAAGACGACCGCCGCCAGCAACGAAGGAGATGAGAGCGTAAAGTCCCATGAATTGTAGGGGATACATCAAGAAGAACTGCATATTGTGTCTATATTAAGGATATTTGCGGGCAACTTAAGAAAAGGTGATCCATCTATACGCAATGAAAGCGACAGAACAGGCATATCGTAGGGAACACCACTGAAAAATGACACAAATTGTCCAGAAGTGGGAGCGCACGAGATAGAATTTTCCACATAAACAATTTAGAATACTGCGATAAACCCGACCACCATATATACCTATAGGATTGAAAGGTGCTATGCGGCCGCCGACACTCCGCGTAGGCACTCTTAAGAGAAAACTGACCGTTTGGATGAGGACGCCACAGAAGACCATCTCGGCCCTCTTACACTCGGGCTTGGCAAAAAGAGTTAATGCGACAAATACGTTCCAATCAATGGAATATGGGAGAAGCTCTCTGAAATGCCCACGTCTACCATACTTTGCTCGCATAAATTGTGCTCATAGCGTCGTTGAAATCTGATAAGACCACCACATTTTACATTTATATATATATACACACATATATATGTGTGTGTGTATACGTATATGTATATATATATGAAGCAACAACCCACCAAATTAAACTACCCTTTATAACGCGAAATTTTATTTTTTCCTAATGTTTAAATTACTTGATTTAAAACACACAATCTGACAAATTTGATATAATAATTCAACTTATAGATAGTGTAAGATGTTTAGTATGGTAGGCATTTTAATTTTTATAGCAGGTCATTTAATATATGATTTTTGAGACATGTTATTTATGGGACGAGATCTTCTCATTCCCATCCCCACCGCCTGCCAGGTGGCAGCAGAGTGGTGGTGAGGCTAGATGAAGGGGTGGGAAGGAAGAGGTGTATGAAAGGAGATGGATGCCATGTGACAGATGGTGGGGGTGGGGGGTGAGGAGATCTCATCTCGTTATTTATATCTTTACACATAGAATCGTCACCAATATTATGTGAAAGTTGTCTTCGTGTTATGGAGAAGTGTGAGATAAAAGTAAAATGAGTAAGGTGTCTTTCAATTATAACCGCGATTATAATGTGATATCAAGCGGCATCTGATGTCATTTATTAATGAAAAATAAACGTTTAATTACACATCAGTATGATTTGTGCCTTATTCAGCTAAATTTGTGCATATATGTGTATACACACATACATACACGTGCATATATGTAACAAATGATGCTGCTAAATGCAACCAGGGCAGATAACACACCACCGTATTATTACACTTAAGGAAAGACTGAAGAAAGGTTTTAATAAAATACCTTCACTAATGCATATTCATATTATTGTGCTATCTATGCAGGTATATAAAGAGCCGTGAGCCTCACTGAAAGCTTACTCTTTATCTCTTGGGATGGATGAATTGTTTGTCTGCCTCTCACTCTCCCCAGACTCTAACAATAGCTTTTGATGTCGTAGGGATATACTGAGTATGATTCTTGTTGATTGTTGTGTTGGGATTAATTCGAGATACGTGTGATGCGCAACACGTTGATAAAGTTCATACGAATTAATCATAATACGGACGCTATGTATGATAATATTATATGTCATATATGTCACGTAATAATATTATTATTGCGTAAAACATCCACACGTTAAGTGATCACGGGTATGTTTGTGGATGTATCGTGTGGTCTAAAATAGAAACCCCGAATATATAGACAGTCATATAGTCAGAGACCGCGATGGATGGGCTTAAAGTGTTACGATCATAAAGTGTACGACATCTGGTCTCTGAGAGATGACAACCCACGTGTGAGTTGGAATCGCGTGACCCCCCTTTAAGGGGGGTATTAAAGGACCCTGTGACACGTGGCACACATGGGGGGTGATGAGGCTGGGTGGGGGTCACCCGCACCCAGCCTCACCATCCCTCCTGTGTGCCACGTGGCGGGCGGTCTGAAGGGGGTGAGAGGCTGGGGGGTTAGAGGATCTCGATCCCCCACGTGTGGCTAGTAGATAATTATTGGTACAGTAATTAAATATTAAATAATATTTAATCATATTTATTATTAAATATTAGATAATATTTGATACTGAATAAAGATAACTTGATGATAGTATCAAGTATATCCCAGGTATATGGGATAAAGGAATCTCAATCCATAAAGGAATATACCCATCAAGATTCTTATTGGATAATATTTGATAATGGATAAAGATAACTTGATGATAATATCAAGTATATCCCAGGTATCTGGGATAAAGGAATCTCTATCCATAAAGAAATATGTTCATCAAGATTCCTCTATTCTCCCTCTATATAAAAGAGGAGACCTTCACCTCCTCATACATCATAGAGAAATCGGCCATAGAGAGAAAAGTGGGAGGGTGTGCCAACCTTGTTCTATAAAGCCCACACTGCCTAACCGCTCCATCAAGTAAAACAGTGAATTGTTGATTCCGTTCTAGGAGTGTATCAGCAATTGGTGGGAGGTCGTGAATCCTTGGATCACGCCAGATTCATCATCAGCCAGAGCAGTTGCAGCGTACGTGTTCAGGTTAACAACATCAATGGAGCAAGGTATATTTTCCGTATTTTTGTTACTTTGTCATTTGATTCGATTAAACGGTCCTATTCAAGGATTTATTAAATTGAATCCAACAAATGGTATCAGAGAGGGCCTAATCGAATCATTATGTTAATCTGTTCATGCTTGAAAAACGGGAATTTTGGGTCAAAAATGTTTTTCTGGAATCAAATTTGGTAGTGAAAAGCTTCTGTTTTTATTGAATAATTAAAATCCGTGAGGCATCAGGCACAAAACTGCGTTGGCCTGGTGGTCAGGGCCTCTGCCAGTGTCCAGAATGTCCAGGTTTTGATCCTGCCCTAGCATAAATTGAGTACTTATTGAAATTTCTGGAATTCAGTTTGTATAATATAAATTTATAAGTCCCCCATTGATAAAAATCAATTATGCTCCAATGGTTAGCACACTGGATAGTCTAAAGGAAGATGCCATGTTCGATTCCCTCTTGCAAAAAATCATGGAGCATTTTTGATCCAGTCCGCTGGTCATGCAGTCGGTTTTTGGGTTGGGCCCTACTGATCGGACTTCAACCCGGTTCTGGATTGGGCTTGGCCCAAAATTTCAATTAAAAAATGTTAAGCAGTTTGGGCTCTAGTGCTGGCAGCCCTGTCCTCTGACTGGTAATCCGGGTGTTGTCCGGTTCTGATAGCGCTTCAGCCCAAACGGTTATTTAAATAAATAACAAAAAACTAGAAAATCAGAATGGGCCAGGCGGGTTCCGACCCGACACGACAAGCGACTCCTTTCCATTTCCTTTTAATTTCAGTTTTTGTTGCTTATGTGTATATTATTATTATTTTGGATAAAGTAAGTAATAATAATTTTTATTATTATTATTTAAATGTTATTTTTAAAAAATAGTAATAATAATAAATTGTTATTCTTATTATTATTTTAAAGTTTCCTTTTAAAGAAAATAATAATAATAATGATGATAATTTAATTATTATTGTTATTATTATTAAAAGGAAATATTAATAATAACAAGTAATTATTATCATTATATTAAAGTTCTTTTAAAAAAAATATAGTAAATAATAATGATTATAATTCTATTATTATTGTTATTACTTAAAGTTTATTAAGGAAAATAGTAATAATAGTAATAAATTCTTCTTATTATCAATAATAATTAAGTATTGGGTTTAATTTCCGGTTATTGCATTATTATGTTTATATGCATGATTTAATTGTTTATTTATTTATGCCGTTTATGTTTAAGCATGTTAATAAATAAATAAACAAATAAAGTTAAGGAACTTAACCCAATAAGGATCCGAATCTTGTTTGACCCGGTTTGATCGAGTTCAACCAAGTTAATTCGATGGGTTAAGTTGACTGAATTAACCAACACTTATCAATCAATAGGGCTTATACTCGTGATAGATGACTCATTGAGTTGTGATAAAAATACCGTACACATAGTTTTGTCTAAGAAAGCTGGTTCTTAAGCAAGACCATAGTGACTCCACCTGTGACCTGGAAATTTTGTGGAATGGTAATACACCTTTATGGCAAGTGAGTATTGCCGAATCAGTTCATTTCACACTCAATGTGACCCATCATAAGGTTATATCACTTGTTAAATTGATTGATAAAGATATTGTTTTCCTAAACCGTAAGGAGAACCGAGCTTGGTTCAAAGTGGTTCTTATTTGAGCTGTAAAGGGAATCAAGCTGGTTTGAATTGGTTTAAGTAAAACAAAACAGATGTTGGGGTTAAGTATGCACGATATGTGCAAAAGGGTCAGTCAGAAAACTGCGGATTATTTAGAACCACAAAGTTACGCGACTTAGCAAATGTAGGGCTTTAATATGATCCCTTAAAGTTCAACAATCATATCATCGCCACTATATTTGTTATGATCGTGAAGGACACGTATGTGTTGGAAGCAATCATTTACCGGCCAAAGGAAGGTACGATTGTCGAAAACACATATGAGCATGGTAGTGGACCCAAATGGGTCTGGCGAAACTTGAAATGCATATGTTAACTCATCGGCCCAAAGGAAGGTGGTTAACCCGTGCTTGGAGAGCCGTCACACTGACCACTACACCCAATTGTTGGAAGGTATTGGGATGATTCCAAAGAGCCGTAATGCTGAAAGACAATTGGTAGATGAAATTAAGGTTCTATTTTGATATTCAGATTTTATGCAGTTTAAAGATTACACGTATTGTGTATTTAAGTCCGTTTCTTGTTGGATTTTCAGCAATAATGTCTAATATTAATGATATTCTACATTGAACAGTTCAAATTATAGGCAATGAAAAGATCAACTTGAGATCTTTCTGGGGATTGCTGATCTAGATACTGCGTTGCAGACAGATCATCCAGCTGTGCTAACAGACGAAAGTACCAGTGAGGAAAAATCTCACATGGCACGCTAGCTACGATCAAATTGCATGTGTCTTATGATCATGCAAAAGACTATCCCCAAAATGCTTCACGGGACACGTTTCTGAGTCCACAACGGACAAAGAATTTTTGGCCGATCTCGAGCAAAGGTATGTAAAGAATGAGAAAGCCAAGGAATACAATCTCTTAAAGAAACTTTGCTCGAAACAGTACCGTGGAAACGGCATCATAGGGGAGTACATCCTAGAGATGACTCATATCGCTTCTCAATTGAGAAACATGAAACTGGATGTCTCTGACGACATGCTAGTTGTCATGATTATCAACTCCTTACCTCCAAAGTTCAAACACTTCCTAGTCAGTTACAACTGCCAAAAGGAAAAAATAGACAGTGAATGAACTTATCACGTATTGCGTGCAAGAGGAGGAAAGACTTAAGAATGAGGGGCATGAGGTTGTGAATGCTGTCGCCACCAAGTCCGATGGTAAGAAACAAAAAGTTGCGGTTAAAGATGTGCAAAAGGCAAGTAAAAAGGAAAAGGGGGCACCTACTGCTGACGCATCCAACAGCATGACTTGTTTCTTTTGCAATAGGGAAGACAAATCGTTCAAATAGTTCATTAGAATTGATTCATACCGATATTAGTGGCCCATTTCATCCAGTTACTCGAAATGGCCACTCTTATTAAATCACCTTTATTGATGACTATTTGTGATATGGCTATATATTCTTACTTAAAGAAAAAGCGCAAGCAATAAACATGTTCAAATCCTTTAAAGCTGAAGTTGAGTTACAACTCAACAAAAGGATTAAAGCCGTCAGATCGGACAGTGGGGGTGTCCAGGATCATTTGCTAAATACCTAGAGGAAAACGGAATCGTCCCTCAGTACACCATGCCTGGATCACCAAGCATGAATGGTGTAGCTGAAAGACAAAACCGTACACTTATGGATATGGTGCATAGTATGATGAGTCAAACTACGCTACCATTATTCCTCTGGGGAGAAGCGCTTAAAGCCGTAGCTTACATCCTCAATCGAGTACCAACTAAAGCAACGATAAGGACCCCTTATGAGTTATGGACTAAGCATAAGCCTAGCCGTAACCACATAAGGGTTTGAGGTTGTCCAGCAGAGGCGAATCCTTGCAAACCAAATGAAAAAAAGCTGGACACCAAAACAGTTAGTTGCTATTTTGTTGGTTACTCGGAAAGGTCACGAGGGTATAAATTCTATGATTCCACAAGCAAAGTGTTTTTTGAGACAAATACAGTAAAGTTCTTTGAGGATACTTTGGTTCTAAGGGAAATGTTTTGCATCAGTAGGTCATCGAACCAACTTTTAGGAAGATAGAATCAGCGATACCCGCACTTGAGGTACCTCATCCCAGTAGTGACGCTCCACAGGAACAATTTTATGTTCCTGAGGAAGTTACTGAAGAACTCGAAGAATTGCCGGCTGATGCAGTTCAGGAACCTACAATATCCCAAGAACAAGTGCCCCTAAGGAGATCCACTTGTGAACGGAGAAACCCCATACCTAGCGACTATGTGGTGTATATCCAAGAACACGAATTCGATGTTGGCATGTTGGACGATGACCCCGAAAACGTCCAACAAGCATTACAATGTCGAAATAAAGAAAAGTGGATAAAAGCCATAAAAGAAGAAATTAAGTCTATGCACGACAACAAAGTTTGAGAGGTCGTCTCGTTGCCTAAAGGTTCGAAACCTATTAGTTTATACATCGATATTTAAAACCAAACGGGATTCAAAAGGCAACGTAGAACGATATAAGGCTCGACTTGTTGCTAAAGGGTTTACCTACAAGGAGGGCATAGACTATACAGAAACCTTCTCTCCAGTATCCACGAAGGATTCATTCCGGATAATCATGGCTTTATTAGCACACTTAGATATTGAGCTACATCAAATGGTTCAACCGCCTCAATTCGAGGTAG
>AP025047.1:36935622-37079577 GCA_036186865.1 Eustoma russellianum
TAGCGACTATGTGGTGTATATCCAAGAACACGAATTCGATGTTGGCATGTTGGACGATGACCCCGAAAACGTCCAACAAGCATTACAATGTCGAAATAAAGAAAAGTGGATAAAAGCCATAAAAGAAGAAATTAAGTCTATGCACGACAACAAAGTTTGAGAGGTCGTCTCGTTGCCTAAAGGTTCGAAACCTATTAGTTATACATCGATATTTAAAACCAAACGGGATTCAAAAGGCAACGTAGAACGATATAAGGCTCGACTTGTTGCTAAAGGGTTTACCTACAAGGAGGGCATAGACTATACAGAAACCTTCTCTCCAGTATCCACGAAGGATTCATTCCGGATAATCATGGCTTTATTAGCACACTTAGATATTGAGCTACATCAAATGGTTCAACCGCCTCAATTCGAGGTAGGAGATCCAAAAGACATGGTTTGTCGACTAAAGAAATCCATCTATAGGCTCAAGCGTCTCAACAGTGGTACTTCAAATTCGCCGAAGTGGTTGTCTCCTTCGGTTTTGAGGCAAACCAAATGGACGAATGTGTGTATCACAAGTTCAATGGGAGCAAATTCATATTTATGATCTTGCACGTAGATGATATACTGCTTGCAACAAACGATGTAAACATGTTGAGCGACACCAAATCCTTTCTGAGAAAGCATTTCGAGATGAAAGACCTTGGTGAAGCCTCATATGTGTTGGAACTTGAGATACAGAGGAATTGTACCCAAGGTATCTTAAGTCTCTCACAACAAGCATACATCGAAAAGGTGTTGAAGCAGTATATCATGGATAAGTGTAAACCACTTAGTACCCCCATGGAAGAGGAGACAAGTTTAGTCTCAAACAATGTCCCCAAACAGAGTTTGAACGTTCAGAAATGAGGAATACTCCATATGATTCGGTAGTAGGGAGTATAATGTATGCCCAAGTATGTGCACGACCAGACTTGACATTCATTACGGGAATGTTAGGCAGATACCTCTCTGATCCGGGTAAGAATCACTAGACTGCAGCAAAGAGGGTGCTGAGATACTTACAAGGAACAAAGCAACACGTACTGACGTATCGGAGATCTGATGAGTTAGAGATCACTGGATATACAGATTCTAATTTTGCTGGATGCCATGACAGGAAAAAATCGGCCTCGAGCTATGTGTTAACTTTAGCCGGAGGTGCGATCTCGTAGAAAAGCGCAAAACAGACCTTATTGACGTCTTCCACTATAGAGGCGGAATTCGTAGCATCATTTCCATGCATCCAATCAGGCGATATGGCTTCGCAATTTTGTCACAGGGCTACGGGTATTAGAGACTATCTCGTCTCCAATGAGGATTTACTATGACAGTAAAGCTGCGGTGCTATATTCAAATAACAACCAGAGTTCATCTAAAGCAAAATATATAGAGATGAAGTATATGGCTGTTAAAGAAAGAATTCAGAGTGGTCTGATCAGTATTGAGCATATCAGTACACATGGTGGCTGATCCTTTGAATAAGGCTGTGGAACCGATAGTGTTTCACAAGCATGTTAGCCGTATGGGCCTTAGTCCAGTTGAGGATGATTTATCCTAGTGGGAGTCTGAGAGGTTTATGTTGTATTATGCTCAATAAAGTTGTTTATTCAGACAAACAGTATAATGTATATTTCGATTTTGTTAAAGTTTTCTGCAGAAGTAATGTATATTAAGAAGTTACGGCGTACATTCTGAATTCTATTGATCTCACTAAAGTAGGGCCAAGTTGGGATTAAATATGTACGATCACCTAGTAGATTAATTCCACACTACATATCTATTTCAATATCCATGTCATACAGTGGAATGTTAGTATCATGATTTAAGAGGAACAAGTCACTAATTCAATGTGGCGGCGTGCGACTTAAGTCTTTTACTAACATTTGCTGATGGGCCGGAAAAAGAAAGACACACTAAAGGACATACGGTATATGAGCTTAAAAGGGTGACATATAATCTTCAAGATACATACATAGTCCAAGTGGAAGATTGTTGGGATTAATTCGAGATACGTGTGATGCACATCACGTTGATAAAGTTCATACGAATTAATCATAAGGTGGACGTTATGTATGATAATATTATATGTCACATATGTCACATAATAATATTAAATTATTGCGGTAAAACATCCACACATTAAGTGATCATCGGGTATGTTCATGGATGTATATTATGGTCTAAAATGGAAACCTCAAATATGTAGACAGTCATATGGTCAGAGATCGCGATGGATGGGCTCAAAGTGTTACGACCATAAAGTGTACGATATCTGGTACCCCAGGGACGACAACCCACATGTGGCTAGTAGATAATTATTGGTACAGTAATTAAATATTAAATTATATTTAATATTATTTATTATTAAATATTAGATAATATTTGATAATGGATAAAGATAACTTGATGATAGTATCAAGTATATCCCAGGTATCTGGGATAAATGAATCTCTATCCATAAATGAATATGTCCATCAAAATTCCTATTGGATAAATGAATCTCTATCCATAAACTCAGTTCTGACTCCTGAGTACTCATCCTAAATGTAAAGGTATTGAAGTTACACACTCTCATTCTGCATTTATGATGTATTTATTGAATGGGTCTTTAGAAAAATGGTACGTATAATTTTGTATGGTAAAGTTATGTACTTACCAATTAAAGAAAAGGTAAAGCAAACGAGACGGAATCCTCTCACCGCTCCCTCCCTTATCCCACTCTGCCACTGCCTGACATGTGGCGGCAAGGGATG
This sequence comes from Eustoma russellianum, assembly GCA_036186865.1. Classification (NCBI taxonomy): domain Eukaryota; kingdom Viridiplantae; phylum Streptophyta; class Magnoliopsida; order Gentianales; family Gentianaceae; genus Eustoma; species Eustoma russellianum. Next base: position 36,938,400 of record AP025047.1, read on the forward strand.
GAGAGATTAGATGAGGGTGACCTGGATCTAGCCTCACCACTCTCCCTGCTGCCATGTGTCGGGCGGTGGACAGTAGGGTGAGCGAGTGAGCAGTGAGAAGATCTTAACCCAAAGTAAACACCCATATTTTGTATTTTTTTAATACATGAAAATATTACATGTTACTGAAAATACTTGAATAAACAATATGTTATACATGATCTTTGACTAAAGGACCAATAATAAGAGAAACCCACTATAAAAGTAGAAACAACATTTCATTTGCAATGGTTTAAAACCAATACACCTTGTCTTGTGGTCTCAGCTCTAACAACTTGAACTAGGTCTCATTTGCGCACACAATCTTATTTAGTTTGTCATTATTTTGTAAATAATAAACATTTCAATGTTAGTTATTAGTTTTTCTAGAATTATAAACATAGTTGTGGAGCCTATCTCCTACTTCTGTTATTGCTAACATACACATGTATTTCCATAAGAATAGTAAGTAGTCTATGGTCAAGCTAGTTAATTGCAACTGACTAGAGCTGAACTATGTGATATTCTGATTGTCTCGTGAACTTATATAAAAACAACTTCAAGTAAACCTTGTGCCAACATGTATGTACGATTGATCTTACACTATCATCATCATCATCATCATCATCATCAATCATACTCAGTATATCCCAACGATTGCAAAGCTATCGCTAGGGCCTGGAGATGGTAAGCGACAGGCAAACAATACATCTATCCTAAGGGATAGATAGTTTGCTTCCAGTGAGGCCTCCGGCTCTATATATACCTGCATAAATGCACAATAATAGGGGTATGATGTGCTACTGTGTTAGTGAGGGAATTCAGAAAATACACAGATTAGGCCGTCGATATTAAAATACTCATAACGTATATATGTACATATGATGCAAAACAACGGCAAAAACATAAACAACAATTGCAAAGTCAACCTAAACTGTAGATAGAATCTACGCCTATCTACGTCCTTAAATATACTATAAGGAGCCCATGTATCTGGCATATACCTCCTTAACCTTAATCCTATGTCTTCATGAACTCCTATCATGGACCATGTATTCTAAGAGGTGCAAATCTAGTAGGTCATGCATAATCGCTCATCCCAAATCAGTTTGGGTCTGCCTTTACTCCTGTCCCCTCTACAATGAGGCATTCAATTATTCTGACAGACGCTTGTTGTCTGTCTCCACTTGACATGTCCAAAACCATTTCAATCTTACCTCCCTTATCTTATCTGCTATACTAGCCACCCCTAACCTTTCCGAAACACCTTATTTCTGATACAGTTTCGTGCATACATTGACGAAGACTAAAGGACTCACATATTGTCCACTAAAATGGTCTGTTATAATAGAATTTGAATATAAGTTATATATATAAAGTAGACAAAAACCTATTCACTAAGTCGCTCCTCATTTTAGATGATCTGAATTTTTAGCTTATATCATGTTGGGCTTATAGAAAAACGAAAAGGAAAAAGAAAACATTAAAATATCGGCTAGAAATATGTACAAATAATAAAATTGTGATTCTCTCGACAGACAGGTGGACGTGCCGGAGTGGTTATCGGGCATGACTAGAAATCATGTGGGCTCTGCCCGCGCAGGTTCGAATCCTGCCGTCCACGTCCTTCATGGTTTTTTAAATTTCTTTCCTATGGTTGCACTCGAACTCTTTTTTTTTTCTGAAAAGAACTTCTATTTTATAACTGCAATTTTATTTCTCAAGAAAATAAAAAATTGGAAATTAACTCTCTCTTTAATCCTGATTACATTGGAATTGTATCATTTTACACCTTATTTATTATTCGTGTAACAATTATCTTGAGCGACATCGTCAATCAATCATTATAAATATGCATGACGTCTTTATTGAACATAAATAATGATAAAATTAGGAAACATAGTGATATAGTTATGGATCACGTATTGAAGACGATCAATGAAGCCATCTTAATGTCTAAACCAAAGAGGATTTTTCATATCATCATTTATTTTATTTTCTATCATATGAAATCATGCTATATGTATTAGTTTGAAACCATTAAATATAAAAGTCATTCTCACCTAATGTGATACAAGATTAAGTAGGGATCAGAATAAAAGATCTCTTTCGTCTAATACTTATGAACGTTCAATTAAAATCGTCTAGCCTTTTAAACCATTATTTTTTACAATCTTCCTAATCAAATACAAACAAAACAGATAAATTTATAAAATGGTTTGCAATGCCTCGGAGGAGAAAAATACGGAAGACAGAGCACTTTCTAGTTGTAAAAATACCAAATCCTTCGTCGCCGCTGCTCCTATCACATGGAATGGGGTGGATGATATATATCAGGAATTCAATGACCTACTAGATTGGTAAGGTGTGAACAGAATTTAATGACCTCCTAGATTGGTAAAGTGTGAACAAAAACATATATAAGGTGTCTATTGCAAACTAGTCCAGCAATTAACTCAATTAGGCAGGATAACATGACCCTAAGTAATTATTGGTCAAATAGCAGTATTGTACCATACTGCATTTGTCCCAGTTTGAATCTGCGACCTTGTCGTTGCGGATAGGATCCCTTCACCTACTTAACCTCACCGCATGCATCACCGTACGACAAGTGGCAGCAAGAGGTGGTGAAGCTAGATGAGAGTCACCTGCATCTAGCCTCACCACTCTATCCTGGTGACACATGTCGTGCGGTCATAGGTGGATTGAGAAAAAGTAGGGTGGTGAGCTCCTACACTTATTTTCTTCCAAAGGAAAACTCAATCGCAATATACACAACTGTCAATGTAGGAGTTGAACCGTGGACATTTGTGCAAAAGCTTGGTGATGCCGTTTTTGTACCTACGGCCTGTCCTCATCAATTCAGAAATCTTAAGGTGCAGTCTTTCATTTCTGGACTTGATTCTTACACTTCATTGAACATCGATGGGAAATTCCGCTTGCATATAGTTTTGCTTATTATTTATTGATTTACTGGTTAAGCCTCTGCTGTTTTCTGCTTGCCTAATTGACAATTGTGAGGGTATATTTTCATGGACAACTTTCAACAAAACTTAAAAATACTGTAATCTAGACGGCATGGAGTTCCTAGTCATACTGGAAGATTTCTAACCATCGTCAATTCAATAGTTTCACGAGGATTTAGAACTTCCTCTGTTTTTCCTTAGTCGTTTTAGGTTTTCCTTTTCGTTGCTATTTATGATGGTCATCTTTTAAATTGCAGTCTTGCATAAAGGTTGCCCTGGATTTTGGTTCGCCTGAAAATCTTTCTGAATGTATTCGCTTGACTGAGGAATTCCGCACACTTCCCCGGAGAGACCGGGGCAAAGGAGGACAAATTGGAGGTATGCTTACTGATGTGTTCATTTCTTATCCTGGCTAAGTCATCAGGGAGAACTTTTCCCCAGTCAAGCTGGTCTAGATCGATTCCAAAAGTGTTGAGTTTTCCGTTCTGAAAATTTTGTCACATTTTTAATCCTTGAGCCACCTGTTATTCTTGTTTTTTAATGAAGATGTTAGCTACGACATACCTTCATGGTTATTTTATTTCCCCCCTTTTTGGAATTTTAACCTGCAGTTTGTATGACAAACTAGATCTGCATTTCAGAAAATGAAGAACAATATACTCCATTTGATGTCTTTAAACCATATGATTTATGCATTATCTTGTTGCTAATCCATGCTGTACCTGAGATAGGTGACAAAGATAGTTCTACATGCCCTTGACAAGGCCCTTGCTGTTTCTGAGTCGGATTAGATGCTTGAAGGTATCTTTTTTCTAGTTAGCAGGCATGTAGTTAACCATCTGGTTAATTTACTTCTTGTATTAATAAACGGCTGTTGGAACTATGTATTGCTCGAAGATTGGAAAAATTTATTGGCCTTTGACTAATTAGCCTTTATTAATGTTGTCCTTTTTGTTGCGCAATCTTGAGTTCTGCCAAGACTGTAACAGCAACAGCAACAACATTACCACATTACTTTAGAGGCTCTCGCCTATGACGGGGTATGGGGGATCGAATGTACGCAACCATACCCACGTGTTAGAAACACATAGATGTTGTTTCCCGATGACCCATAATGAAAATTGCGTCAAACTGTGTCGGACAACTGCAACTTCACAATATAAGAAGTAGAGCCAATTAGTGAGTCATTTTGTTTTATTCCATCATATTCCAAAGTCAATTAAGAGTGTGTTTTTAACTCCATTGGAAATGGAAATCATGTCCCAGGACAAGTATTTGTCTTCCTGTTATGATTCCACTTGTAACATATTTGTGTTATATGACAATATAGCATGTAAACTTTAAATCCATACACCTTAGATGGACATGATATTGATAGATTCCTGATGCCTAGAACTAAAATATTTTGGCTATCCATGACTACTTTCACCAAATTAGAACTATTGGTAATTGAGAGGCCTTTCCTTAGGCGCTTTACTTACTGCTGATAATTTTTATTTCCATACCGTGGATTATGATGGTGAGCACAGTTCATGTGTTTGTGGTTTCATGCTCTGTTTAATGGTCTCCCTTGTAAGACTGATAAACCTGTTTACTTTTACAGCTTGAAGAAGGTTCGGCCTTCAGGAAACAACCTCTGTGTGTTTCTAACTCATATGTTATGGTTCCGTACATCCGACCCCCTCATACCTCCGACTATGCAATGGGGTAATGTTGTTGTTGTTGCTGCTGTGAAGAAGGTTCGGCCTAAGCTCACACCGGCTCCTTTGGCTCCGTATGCTGACTAGAACTTTGGTACTTTATATGTTGTTCACATTGCATTTTGTGTGTTCTGCACCCACCATTTCTTGCACTACCTTTTGGTCTTTCAAATGTCCGCAAATCAGACGAGACTACACAAATTCCGGTGCACCTAGTGTTGTAATTTGATTCATAAACTAATATAAAAAATTCCTGATATTTACAGACTGTGTAATTACAACCACAAATACCCATTGACTTAGAGGCTCCCGCCATAGGCGAGGTATGGAGGGATCGGATGTAAGTAACCATATCCATGTGTTAGAAACACACAGAGGTTGTTTTCCGATGACTCATAATGATGCGTCAAGCTATATGTCGATCAACTGTTACTTCACAATACAAGAGGCGCGGCTAATTTAGTGAGTCATTTTGCTTTTATTCCCGATTACAAATTAGCTTTGGCAACTCATTGTGGTATTTAATTGATGTATTCAATTGATTGACAAGTGAAGCTAATGGTGGGAAAGTTTTCAAATTGAAGCCTTTGTACTTATTTTTTTTGGTAGCAAGAAGTATTTGTACCCCAAACTAAATAATACTCAGAAGATGTAGAAATTTACAGGACGCAGTTTATGAGTAAATGAACCAAACCGTTCGGTTGTTCGGTTCGTTTGGCTTGAGTTCGAGCTCGAGCTCGACTCGGATAAAATGTTAACGAACGGAGCTTGAACATTCTTTTCTGTTCGAACTCGGTAAGTTGGTACCGTTCGTTTAAGTGTTCGGCTCGTTAATGTTGTTCGTGAGTTAAACAAACCAAGCTTGAACAATTAAATATGTTCGTTTAAATAAACGAACAAATGAACCGAGCTTGAACAATGCAATGTCCGGCTCGTTCGGCTTGTTTACAGCCCTATCCAGTATGCATGAACGGAAAGATCAAAACTGTACTCGAGTTAAATGGGTTGGGGGATGAATAGCAATTATTTGTTGAAAAAATTCAGTCAACAGGTTATCTAAATCGGATACTTTAAAAGAAAAGGTTCAATTGCAACGTCGGAGTTTTTTTTCACTGTATATATAATGACATATTTTGATCTCAGGCATCAGACTAGGAATCGGACGAGTCTGGGTTGTCGAGAAAAGGTCATACATAAGAGATAGGATCTTTTCACCCGTCCTCTCCTCATCTCACTCTCCTCATCTCACTGTCCACCGTCCGACACGTGGTAACAGAGTAAGATGGTGAGGCTAGATGCGAGTGACTTTCATCTATGCTCATCACCCCCTCTTGCTGCCACGTGTTGGACGGTGGGCAGCAGGGTGAAGGAAAGAAGGGTGAGGAGATCCCATCCCTATACATAAAATGATAAGCATAGATTAGTTAGAAGCTGTGGTTAACTCGTCGTAGTAATCCAAGTCAACAACTCTATTAACGTGTTCTGCTCCGGTGAAAAGAGTGAGTGTCATTGTCTATTCTACCAGACGAGTTACAGACATAGGTTATCATCACGACTTCCTTTCGTACCAATTACATGTACTACTTACATTACCAATAATAGCTTTGATGATGACCATAAATGAAAAACCCTGAAAATGTCTAGAGTTCATTTGTCTCTAACCAATAGAACAATAAAACGATAGGCGTATATGACTAGACCTGCAAGACTCGCTTTGAGTTACTGTTGGAGAATCTGTAGTGTATTCATAAATTGTTTAAAGATGTGCCTATTTCAGACTAAAATTTCTGAATCGATCTATTCTAGCTGTCTTTTTATCATCTACAGCCGACACTAAGACAATTTTAGTAGCGAGGGTACTTAACTCCACTTCGCCAAGTGGCATCATCAACGGTTTCATGTCTTTCATTTACGGTTTACATATGATGTAAACCCTCGGAAGTATTGTCTTAGGAGTCATCGAAGAGTAGTTGCAAATAGCAATACGTGACATAGTTTACATATGATGAATCAAACCCAATCTGATTGATGAAATGATTGTACCGGAAGTCGTAACATACTTTACTCGTACAGGATTTCATGTCTACTTTTCTCTTCACCCCACTGTACACCGCGCAACACATGACAGTAGGGATGGTAAGATTAGATGCGGGTGACCCTCATCTAGCCTCACCATCTTCTGCTGACACGTGTCGTGCGGTGAAGAGTGCAGTGAGACTTTTGCGGTGAGGAAATCCTAACTCTATTACTCAAACCCAATCTGTTTGATAGAGCAATTGGCACCTATTATCTACTTGTCATCCATATATATAAATTATATATTTTAATGAAATTCTAAAAAAAGTTTGACAGTTACTATTGTTGGTTATATACGAAGATATTAAAATATGCAAAGACAAAAATATCCTTTTTCACTAGCAATTCCCCTCTGCCGCCATTCCTCTATCCATACCCGTCACCCGTGCACCTTTCAGCCTCACTCTCCGATTCCCCACCACCTCCCAAGCATCCAATTCATCTCTCTGACTCCACTCCCCCCCCCCACCCAACCAAACCACCCTCAGCCCCTTTCCCCTTCTCTGCGCAGCCCCCCCCTCCCCCCCGCCCCTCCCTTCCCATCTCCCGCCTAAGTAATCCAAACCACCACTACATCAATCCCCAAACTTTCCCCTCCCTCCATCTTATATCAATTACAACAGCCCCCAAACTTTCTTTTTCTTTCTTTTTTAAAAAGAATGTACGTAAGGGTCCAGCCACTCTCGATGTCACATGAATTGTAGCAATGCTAATCAGGAACGATAGATTCAGACAAAAGACAGATTATATACACGTAATAGAATTCCCCACAAATATATCCGGAGGGATTCGAACTCCCAACCTCCCTCTTTCAAAGTGATTACCTCTTGTCTGTTTCTATCATGCGGTTTCCATCATGCTATGTACTAGGGACTTTTTTCTTTCTTGGTTGAACTCAAACCAGTAGGGTCCCTGCCAGGGGCGGAGGGAAGGGGGGGCCTGGGGGGCACGTGCCCCCCCAACGTCGGTGGAAAAATCCTATAGATAGGTAGGTGTATTTGTATTTTTGGTCATTCAGTTCAAAGTGTGCCTTTGCTTGACAGAACAATAACCCTCTGTTAAGTGGTCACATAGTGTTTAGCATTCGGAAATTCTCTGCTAAGTGATTAAAATATGTCTAAAACTTACCGGAAGTTTGGTCTCTTAAATATATTAAAAAATTCAAGATTTGGAAAACTAGTAGTCTTTTTTGCATGTAAGGTAATCGTTGAAAACTAGTAGACTTTTTTGCATTAGTTTGCTTATGAAAATGAAAGTTTCTTTTTTTAATTAGTTGCTAATCTTACGAATCCTGTAAGGGCTGATGCTCGTTAGTTGAATATATATTAATTTAAAAACGACATACGGTTGTGCCACTTCGTTGGGGAAGATGCTACAATTACACAGCTTTTGTTATTTTATTTGGTTGCTCTAAAATCGTTTCAAAGTTGAGAGCTACAAATACCTTTAGGTTGCATTTAAATCCTTAGTGTTGGTTGTTGCTGGTGTGAAAACTATTTTACAATTTCTAGGCACTATGTACATCGTATATGATTGGTTCATTGATTCAGCATCCAGACAGTAAACTGTAAAAGGTAATATGCTTTTCCAAATGCTCATTGTTAAACACTAGCTTTTGTGACAGTTGTTTGTTTCTAATTTTTCTGTAATGAATATCGTCAAAACTGATCTACGCAACCGGTTTGGAGGTGACGTACTATCGGATTGTTTATTGTGTTACTTTGAGCTTGAAATTTTTAGCACCATTGAAGATGAAGATATTATGCAATGATTTCAATCAATGTCATCTCGAAGAACCTTTTTGCATCCCTTGGCAAATCCTTCTCGTTTTGCAATAGGCAAATAAAAGGTATGTATTGATGTATATTACTATATTCATTTAATAATTATGATCCGCATGTTGTTTGTTGTGTATTGTTTATTTTTTTGTACATTGGTTGGTAGAATGTGTTTTTTTTTCACGTATTTTATGTTATAATACAAAAATATGTCTAGAAGAATTTGTTGGTTTTCTCGGTCCGAAACGGTGACCCGTGGTATTCCTATTGCGAAGCCTGCCAGTGCCCCTCCAAGAAGGGACTCCTGGCTCCGCCACTGGTCCCTGCCAACTCCGGTCCTATAGGGTGTATAGGGATGTAAATCAGGTTCTCATGTCCCACTAGTAGAAGTTTGTCATAGCACAGGGACAGCACAAGGAGCTCATTGGCACCGAAGCTAATAGTTCTCTCATACTATGTAGCTATCAGCCTATCAGGTCATTCCACGAGCTAATAGTGCTCTCATACTATGTAGCTAACCTTGAGGGTTTCAAACATTCTTGCGTTTGAATCCCTGATGTTACTTTCCAAACATTCTTTCCAAACCTTCTAACTGAAACCAAACCACTGAGATATGTAATGGGGATGATTTTTTTTTTCTTTCTTTCGTCGGTGGCAAAGGGTGAGAGGGATGAGAGAGTTGAGTTTGGTGGGGTTGATAACTCAAGGGAGTATTTGGTCCATTGGATGGGTTAGATTGGACGTCCAGGATTGCTGATGGCATGTAAAGGTTATCCTTTTAATTTTATTTCTTTTAATCTTTTTACTATGATACAACCTTTTTCTGGAACTAAGTAAATTTTCAAACTTTATTTTACATCTAAAAGAAACCGAAACAAATGTGAAATTTAATTAAGTTTAGGATTTTATTTTAGCCAAGTCAAAAACCAAGTGTCTACAGTATATACATACTAGAGGGAGGGAGCTGGTGGTTGGGAGCTGGTGGAAAGGGGAGGTAGATGATGGGAAAAACGAATGAGTTATTTTTGTTATTTCAGATAGAACTTATATATTTTATTTAAGCTTTATAAAATTTTGACAATTAAATATTTAGTAATCCGTTATATTAGATGACCGGACGATGGTTGAGTAGTAACTGGCAAACTTTTTTGAAATTTAGGTGAAATACATAATTTCGAATACTTATCAATGTTTGATTCAAATTTTTAAAGAAATAAATAAATAAAAATAACCGTGTGAATAACTCTTGACTGATGAAATGATTGCACAAGTACCTCGCTTCTCTCACGCAGAGCATAGCTCAGTTGGTTTTGGAAGGACAGATTTGCTAACAAGATGCAAGGTTCGAATCCCACATCATGTATTGTGGGTGACTTATCTTCACACTCCAACATGAGTCTTGAGGGTGGGCCCCTAGTGTGGGTCTGCATGTTCTGTGCCTCCTTTTTAGCGGACCGCTGAGTAACTGATTTACATCCTTCTAACTACCTCGTCGGGCCAGGATATGGGGGACTCTTGGAGTTGGGGTTCAACCTTTGCTAAGAAGCTCGCTTCTCGGATGAGATCACATTACTATTTTTACTGTTTATTGTTTCATGATCAGCCAAACGGGTTGAGATCTCCTAACCCCACTTTCCTCATCTCCTTTGTGACCACGCGACACGTGGCAGCAAAGAGGGGTGGTGAGGCTAGATGCGGGTGACTTTCATCTAGCCTCACCACCCCCCTTGCTGCCACGTATCGTGCGGTCACGCGTTACCGCATCCCATTTGCGGTGAGGGGATCCTATCCCCAGCCAAACATCCTTTTACTGGCCAACTCTTCACCCAATTTCATAACTAGACATGTGGTGTGCAATTTTTCACCGCCAACCTTAGCTGGGGAAGAATAGAGAATATTCGCACCCACACATATACATATTAATCTATGATCAACGGAGATGTTTCGATAAGTGTGTCATGAGAATACAATCCCACATTTAAAAAAAAAACTAAATTAGAACTATAGTTATGATCAAGGAAGTGACGAACACTAAAGTAACAAGTACTAAAAAGCTAAAGCTTGAATCGTGTCGAGAAAACATCGCTCAATAGTTTCGGTAGCGGAAGCTCGAAAGAGTGATTAGAGTTCGATTATATATGTTGACAGAAATCGAAAAGGAGATGGCGAATTGACGAAAAAAAGGAAAAAGAAAAGTAAAAAAACAAAATCAATTACGATGTCGAAGCCTGACGGACATTAGTGTCTTAACAAGTAATTCTAACACTATACTATACAAATAGTCTTACAACAAATACTTCCAAAGATACCGATCCGTATCTATTTACTATAAAAAGACACTGAGAAAAAATTGAACGACACGTGATTGTAAGAGAGATTGTGAAATTGGATAAGAAATGACCAATAGAAAAGATAGAGCTGGATATAAAAACGTGGTTAGAATCCTCTCACCCGAATCCCTCACCTCATGCGTCACCACGCGATACATGGCAGCAGGGGTGAGTGGTGAGACTAGATGCGGGTCACCCTCATTTAGTCTCACCACCCACTGCCGTAACGTGTCGCGCGGTGACGCATGGGGTGAGAGAAAAGTGGGTGAGGTGATCTCATTACATAAAAACGTTGATTTTCACCTGAAGGTGAAGGAATCCGAAGTGCAAACATACAAAAGTAATTTTATATTTTTTTCTTTTTCGTTTTCGAATAAGTAGAAAAAGTCTTGAACTTAATATTTACAAGTGTGCAACACCATAGACATTATGCAGGATTTTCCAGGTATGTGATGAAAACTCCCGTTTGCTATTTAATCGTTCAAAAAGACTTGTTCATGTAACTTAATATATTTATTACTTTCACAATAAAAAAAGGTAACAGCAGAATGTTGCATCTTTCCTTTTTTTTTTTTAATTTAAAAAAAATGTCAATATAAAGTGTAAGTACATTAGATATGTTGTCTTTTTTAAGTAGAAAATTATTGTTTCTCGTCAAAAGGACGAAAGGGTGATGTAGGTTCGACTTCAATTCTTATCGTTGGCATTTCAAGTTAATGGGGTTAAAAGTTTGACTTTTTTTTTACTAATGGTAAAATATTTGGAGCACATATGAAATATTTTTATATATCACTTTTTTTGAAAAAGCGTATGATAGTGTGCCACGTAGCCTGATCTGGATAGTCTAGATGCACGAGGAATCCCTATGAAGTATATAGACATAATTAGAGATATGTATGCTAGAACGAAAACAACTGTTCGTACGTCTGTGGAGAATACGGACTTTTTCCGGTGGAGGTAGGCCTCCATCAAGGGTCTGCGTTGAGCCCATTTCTTTTTGCAGTTGTCTTTGACGAGTTGTCAAAGCCGATACAGGAGGCAATTCTATGGTGTATGCTTTTTGCTGACGATATTGTATTAGTCGCAGAGAATAGAAATACCTTGAGTATGAGACTAGAGCACTGAAGAGGTGTTTTATAGAAAAAAGCTTTAAAGATTAGCCGTGCTAAAACCGAGTATCTGCATTACGACTTCAGCGGCGTAGCCGACATTGAGAATAGCCAGCTCACCATCGATGGTCAAATGGTACCACATGTAAGTAAGTTTAAGTACCTAGGATCATTTGTGCGACATAGATAGTGATATAACACATCGAGTTCAAGCAGGCTGGTGTAGATGGAGGGCGGTCTCAGGGGTGCTGTGTGAAAAGAATTTCCCAACTAAATTAAAGGGAAAATTTTATAGGGTGGCAGTGCGACCGGCAATGCTATATAGGACAGACTGCTGGGCCATCAAAAGGTCACAATTGCAGAAGATGGAAGTGGCAGAGATGAATATGTTGAGGTGGATGTGTGAACATACAAGGCTAGACCGGATCAGAAACAAGGTGTTTCGAGAAAGGTTAGACGTGGCTAGTATAGCAGATAAGATAAGGGATGGAAGAATGAGATGGTTTGGGCATGTCAAGCGGAGACAGACAACGGCGTCGGTCAGAGCAAATGAAAGCCTCATTGTAGAGGGGAACAGGAGTAAAGGCAGGCCCAAACTGACTTGGGATGAGCAGATTAGGCACGACCTACTAGATTTGCACATGTCTGAGGACATGGTCCAGGATAGGAGTTCATGGAGACATAAGATTAAGGTTAACGAGGTATAGGTCATATATAGGGACACCTTAGAGTATATTTAAGGACATAAATAGGCGTAAACACTATCTACGTTTTATGTTGATTGTGCACTTGTTTGCTTATGTTTTACCGGTGTTTTGCATTACATTACATTACATGTACATATACACGTTATGTGTATTTTAATATCGAAAGCCTCTTCTTTGTACTTCTTGAATTTCCTCACTAACACACTAGCACATCATATCTCTATTGTTATGTCATTTATGCAGGTACATATAGAGCCGAAGGTCTCACTGGAAGCAGACTTTCTATCCCTTGGGACAGAGGTATTGTCTGCCTACCACTTACCCTCCTCAGACCCTAACGATAGCTTTGGCTGTCGTTGGGATATACTGGGTACGAATGATGATGACGACTTTTTTTTTTGATAGATTTTGTATGCCTATCTAATATAACCCAGATAACATAGCGTGCTATCAAAATTAATCAGATAGTTTATGAGGTCATATAAGTAACCTATTTCTCCTTTCGATAATTCAAACAAAAAAATGTTGAAGAAAATGGTTATACCATGATGTAATGACTCGATGGTGGGATGAGATAAAAAATTCTCGTCTAAAAATACCCCATTGATCTCAATTTCACCATTATTACTCATTACACATTTAACTAAAAGACAAAGTGTGTTCTTAATTACTTCTGTTCTAGTTTTATATTGATACTTTTTCGGTTCTCAAATTCATAGTTGGTAAAATATCAATCAATCAATCGTACTCAATATATCTAAACGGCAGCAAAAAGTATCGTTAGGGTCTGGAAATGATGAGAGGCACGTAAACAATAACAGAGATATGATGTTCTAGTGCGTTAGTGGGGGAATTGAGTAAATACAAATAGAAAGCTTCATATATTAAAATAGTCATAAACATGTATATGCACAAATAATACAAGACAAAGACAACTAATACATTCTTTTGCGGTTAAAACTCTCTTCAATTTCACTTTTTTTTTGGAGGAAGGGGTCTTTTTATTCAACATAAGAAGTTCAAGATTACAATCTCACCTACAACTCAAACTAGCTATTTACAGCACTGTTGAAATCTGTAAAACAAATTTGATTTGCTAACATCAATTTACGTACACGATATACTATATCATCTCTAACACGTGTAGGAGTAGGAAATTGGGTAATGCAGTCGTGAACTTTCTGGTTCCTCCAGTACCATATGCTCCGCAGTACTTCTCGAAAGAGATACCTCCATTCGCCCAGCCCTTCCGCAGAACTCCAAGATTCCTGCAGGTTCGCGGCAACCCATTGGAACGGATTATCATAGCTGTAAAATCGCATGAAGTCTTGCCGGTGTACCAGAAGCAACCAAACTTGCCTCGTCCACTTACAATCCCGTAGGGTGTGTAGCGTATCCTCTACCGCCGAACCACATACCTTGCAGACATCGCTGGTAGCAACGTGACGATCCCGCAAATTCTTACCCACTGGTAATGCATTGTGGCATGTCAGCCATAGGAAAAAATTTAGCCTGCAAGGTCCTTTCATAGCCCATATATTGTCCCAAGTGGAGTCAGTCGACGTGGTAGAGTCATGACCTTGTAGCTGGTATGCACTAGCAACAGAAAACGCCCCGGAAAAAGAACCCCGCCAGATCGGTTGCTGTGAAGATTCATAGTGTCGGGTGTTACATGTTTCCAAGCCGGAGCGGAGCAGCTGAATAATACTACGGATGTGCCGCCACACGGACGATGTATTTGATTTAGACCCAGACTGGAGAATGCCACCATATTTGCATCGTAAGACGTTTACCCATAACTTGTCCGGATTTAGTATGAGTGTCCAGCCGAGTTTGGCCAACATTGCTTGGTTCATGTCACGAAGGCGTTTTATTCCCAAGCCACCGGATGACTTGTCTTGGCAGAGTTTATCCCAAGCAACCCAATGCAACCGATGAGTTGTTGTTGTCTCGCCCCAGAAGAATTTCCGCACAATTTTCTCTACTTCGTCTACCAAGCCCAAAGGAATACGCACCGTTTGCATAGCATAAGAAGGAATCAAGGACAGCACACTTCTAATCAATACATATCTGGTTGCATGAGATAAAACTTTTGTCTTCCATGTACCCAGTTTTGCACGCACTTTGTCAAGTATGAAATTATACGTGAGCTTGTCACTGCGACCATGGATGAGGGCCATACCCAAGTATGTCCCAAAATCATTAGTTCGGCTAATTCCCATCTGAGCAAACGTGTGGGGCAAATAATCAGCAGGCACGTTCTTAGACATCAAAACACACGATTTGGATACACTTATCGTCTGACCTGTGCGTTTACGAAATGCCCGTATAATATCCTCCATGCTGTTTGCCTGCCGCAGTGAAGCCTCCTCAAAGAGCAGCAGGTCATCTGCAAAAAATAGATGCGAGACACTCGGTCCCCGTGGCGAAGATTTCATGGGGCGCCAGCTGCCATCTTGTTCAGCACGTTGTATGTTTTGTGATAGTGTTTCCATGCAGAACAAGAACAAGTAAGGAGCAAGTGGGTCTCCTTGACGAATCCCCCGTTGAGGCCGAAATTCTTCTAACCGCTTGCCATTCCATAGAATAGACAAAGTAGAAGATGTGATTGTAAACATGATGAGATTAGTAAGTTTCCGACTAAAGCCCACCTTAAGTAGTACGGCTTCAAGGAAATCCCAACGCACCTTATCGTAAGCCTTCTCCAAATCAAGTTTGATAGCCATATATCCCTTATGCCCCTTCTTAATGCGCATGGTATGAATCAATTCTTGTGCAATGATAATATTGTCAGCAGCTTGTCGCCCAGGAACAAAAGCACACTGCGTTGGCGAAATAACTTTCCCAATGATAGCTTTAAGGCGGTTAGCAATAACTTTGGTAATAATCTTTACAATCACGTTCATCAATGCAATGGGACGAAATTGCGAAGCTCCTTCCGGATTGGTGCCCTTCGGAATCAGCGATATCAACGTGGCATTCAGTACCTGCGGATATGTCTGGTTGCGAAAGGCCTCCAACACAAATTCGGTAACTTCTTTCCCTACTATCGGCCAATTCCTTTGATAGAAAACTGGAGAAAGACCGTCCGGACCGGGGGCTTTATACGCCCCCATTTGAAATATAGCTTGTTCAACCTCCGTCGCATGAACATGACGATTAAACCATCTTTGATCTGAATGGGTAAAGGCTGTAATATGTATATCATCTAGTGAGAACATGTCCCCATCACCACTTGAAAATAGATCCTTATAGTGATGTAGAATGATATTTTCCACAGCTTGAGGGTCATCCCTCCATACACCTTCCTTATTCTTCAACCTAGTAATTTGATGCCTCCTACGTTTCGCTGCAACTGATAAATGAAAGTACTTACTATTACGTTCACCATCAATGAGCCATTGTAGATTGCTCTTTTGCTGCCAGTATGTATCCTCCTGCGCAAGTATATCGTGGAATTCGGTACGAATCTCCTTTTCTAGTTTAGTCAAGTAGGATGAGGGTTTCTCTGCCAAAGCACTTTGTATTCCAGCTATTCTAGCTAAGCATCGTCGACGTCTCTGTGACAAACTTCCAAAGACATTACGCCGCCAAGCGTCCATGCGATCTTTGAATTCCTCCACCGTCCTATAGTGATCCCCGCGGATTGGTCTCCAAGCGGATTGCATGAAAGATGTGAAGTCTTTGTGATCCATCCAACACGCTTGAAACCCAAAATGTCGCTGTAGATTATCTTCCTTCGTAGGCATATCTGTAGTTAGGAATAGAGGACAATGATCCGAATAAATACGAGGAAGATGGTGCAGTGAGGATGAAGTAAAGTTCAGAAACCACTCATTATTTCCCCAGGCCTGATCAAGTCGTTGCTCAATTAGTTGGTGATCGGATCTCCCATTGGACCAAGTGAAACGCGGTCCTGAGAAAGCGTGCTCAATGAGATTACAAACGTCTAACATAGTTAACATCCGGTCTACCCCAGTACCTCCCAAGGGACGACCCCCTCGTTTATCTTCTTGCTTTACCACCATATTGAAATCTCCTATTAACAACCAGGGAAGTTTTACATGGCAGGCCATTTGCTCAACATATTCATATAAATGCTCCCTAATTTCTCCGTTGGGTGATGCATAAACAAGTGACACGAGGCATGATACTGATGATTCCGTGTTCACAGCAAGATTCAATACTTGGGCAGTGTAGGAGAGAACTCGTATTTGAATATCTTTATCATGCCAAAAACACCATAGACCACCTGCAAAACCTCTTGCTTCAACTGCAGCAAGATGTGTGAAATGGGTAACACGTAAGATACGGTGTGCCTGAACATTTGGAACACGCGTTTCCATGAGAAAGAGAAGGTCTGGTTTGTAGTCCCCTACCATCTTTTTTACATATCTGATTTTGTCCGGCGATCCCGCGCCCCGACAATTCCAAGATACAATCCTCATAAGCAATATATTTAATTAGACTCATCCACCTTGTTACAAGGCGTGGATGACAAACCACCAATGTCCATGTTGGACTGAGCATGCTGCTGTAGGACTGTTTCATCAATCACCATTAGTGTGTCGCCGTGGGCATCGGGTGGGTGTTGTTTTATTTGCTCCCCCAATGGTATATCAGAATGTTTCGTCCGAAGAATAGCAGGAATAGGCCTAGAATCCTCCACCCCTCCGGATGAGCATTTGTTATGTCCAGTAATGGTCTGTGCTGTGTCATAGTTTGTTCTATCGATTTGGCGGGATATGCTTTGCCTTCCAGATTTCCTTCCCTTCGTGTGCTACTACTTGACGGAATCGTTTGGGCCAGACGAGGGATCTGTACTTTGGCCCTAGATGTATCTTTCACTGCAACACCTTTATTCTTGCGCTCCCGAGGTTTCCCCGCTTGAGATTTACTCGTGGTACGAAATTTAGCAGATGGGCCAAAATCTGGGATCGCATCAAACACATTCTCCAAACCACTAGTTAAATCAATAGGAATGCGTTCCTCCTCTTCTTCATAGATTGGAGCAAACCTTGAGCCCCCCACCGTAGGATGTCTGGGGTGTTGCACCATGTTGCTACTACCTTTTGGGTTACTGGTGTGATATGTGTTTGCCTCAGTATTGGTTGGAGTTGCCCGGGCGCTTGCTCCTCTACGGCGATTAGTATTGCGTGCTATCATCCATGACCCAAATGTTTCTTCCACAGAATCGCGTGTGGAAGAAGTTTCTCGTTGCAATGGGGGCTCCTCCGTCTGTCCCAATGAGCAGTCCTCCATCCGGTGTCCATACTTCCCGCACTTGAAACAGATTTGGTGCAGGCTCTCATATTCGATCTTCAAGCATTGTCCGTTGACATAGACAGTTGAGATAAGCGGCTTTTGTAGATCTACTTCGACGCACACCCGCGCGTACTTGCCCCGCGACACCGTTGTTGTGTTTTTGTCAATTTTCACAGCTTTACTGAGTTGATCACCGATGCACATCAGAATTTTTTCATCAAAAAATTCCAGAGGCAGCCTGGGGATTCTGACCCACACCATAGTAGAGGATACTGTATTAGCAGAAGGTAGGAAACCTGGACGAAACTTTGCAACAGTTAGATAATGTCCCTGTATAGTCCACGGGCCATCTTCCAAAACATGCACATAATCATCCTTGGAGTAGAATCTCACAACAAAGAACCCGTCCTCAAGATCAATGATATCGACTCTTCGATTGAGAGCCCACAGATCAGTTAACCGCTGCGATAAAACCCTAAAAGATACATTGCGGCCAAGAGGCTTGACAATGAGAGCTCTCCGCCACGGGCGCCATAACCGTTTACACTCATCCAACAGTATTTCAACCTTCACCTTGCCCGGGCCAGTATCCATGCACTGGTGCATATTACGATCGTAAACGCAGAAATCGGCTTCATCATCGCTATCGTCAGTTTCGCCATCACCAACATATAAATCTCCTCCAGGCAACAAGTTGGCCGGCACTGGTTCACGAACAATATCTGCCCACTTCGGTGCTGTCCATTGTTGATCCACAATTCTGGGTGGATCCGTAGTTGCAGGTCTCTTATACTTTTTAACACTACGTTGGATCTGATCCAACTCTTCGGGGGTTTTGTTCCGGATTGGTATCTTCCATTGTTGTCGGATTCCGGCCGGCGGCCGGCGCCCTAGGGCAGTTACACCCTCTTCAATTTCACTTTTACCCGTTCACATAATGCATCATGTCATTAGTGAATTGTATCTGCTAGTCGCTTACAAGGATAATATTAGAACCATAAATAAGTCAATATATTTATTGTGGTGGACAATATTTCGGGAATATCTTAAAAAAGAATTGTCATTACGTGGGACTATCAATTTATGTTTAATTTTACAATTGTCATTGTAAACAATAAATAAAATGAACGTGTTAACCATAAATGAGACGATCCAAAAAAAAAAACATAAATGAGTAATGTATAAAAAGTTAAAAGTGAAAGTTAGACATACTTTTACAGTGAACATAAAATGCATTTAATAATATCTTTTCAGAAACTAACATTTATCAAATATGACTATTAAACGGAAATAATATATATATGAGACCGGATCTCTTTACCCCCATACCCTCACTCCCTTGTCTACCGCCCGCTAAGTGGCATCAAGGTGGGATGGTGATGCTAAATGAGTATCATCCGCATCTAGTCTCACCACCCCTTTAGTGCCATGTGGCGGGCTGTAAACAAAGAGGTAAGAATGTGTGGAATGAGGAGATCTCATCTCATATATATGATGCCACATAGGGATGTCAAACGGATAAAACGAATACGGTAACACAGTATCCGTATTCGAATTCGTTTTTGTCTAACTATATCCGAATTCGTATCCGAATCCGGACGGATATTTAGGAAGTCATCCGAATTCGAATTTGTTCGGATTCGAATTCGGTGCCGGATATCCGAATCCGTATTATATCTATTTCAAATTTGTTCGAATATCCGAATCCGGATATCCGAATTCGAAATCAGCAAATTTACAACAGTGTTTTCATATATATTTTTTAAAAATTTTAAAAATAAATATTTTTACATATTTTTTATATATTATTATATATTTTATTATATATTTTTATTTAATTTTAAAAATATCTATTCGGATACGGATATTCGGATACGGTAATGACTATACCATATTCGTATTTGTTTTTTAATACTATTCGGATACGAATTCGAATACGGTGAAACGAATGTACAGCTCTTACCATATTCGATTCGGACAGCCGAATTCGAATTCGGATGTCGAATATCTGGTAAGTTTTGACAGGCCTAATGCCACATAGTTTATTGACGCGACAAAGTAGCAGATATCTGTCCTTTCTCAATCAATTCTTTTTTGTATTTTCCTTGAATGCCTATGATTAATGGCAGCCAGCCCTGGTCATTACTTCCCCAATCGGGGGTAGTTTGGAGGCCCGGGGCAGTGCTTTGTTGTATCACCCACGGTCATACGTTTTCTTTTAGTGGACGTAATAAAAATACGTTTATGGTATATTAAATTTTCGAATTTGTTCAGAGTCCAAAGAAGAGTCGGTTCGTTTTGCGATCTGATGTACGTAGTCTTACTTTAAACTTTATGCAAGAGGCTGTTTCCACAATGTTATATATATATATGTGTGTGTTTCCTACCGCGTTTTAACTTTTAATTGTCCGTTGCCAACCTCCAACTTCAACCAACATCATGGAGCCATTGCACTTTGCAAGACCATATTAATATCTAAGAACTCACTAGTATTTATGTGTGTCCCCTCTGTATATTGATCTATACACGCACACAAATGCATGTATGTGTTTACACATAGAAGGTGTGTGTGTATATATGTGTGTATACACTTTACTCATAAAACAATTATGACTAATTGCTCTAAAATTAATTATATGCATAACAATTATACGTTTTGCCTATTGTATAATTAATCATCACCCACTTGTTTGGCATGTGATGACATAATAATATTTCAGCACTAACTGTTCCTTATACAGTGACTGCAATCTTAAACTAGCTTGCGATGAATAGCCAGAAGGTCGGAGTATTGAGTCCCTCGTCTTAGCTCGAATACAATTTTGATGAACTTCTAGTTCTATAACCTACCTTTTTATCCCATTCCATGAAACCGCTCCTTGACTTAAAGTTTCCTGTTAGAGTAGAGATGATACTGTATATGTTTGTCCCTATATATATGTGTGTATATATATACACACATATATATATATATATATTATGTATACATACATATATATATATACATACATATATATATATGTATATATATATATGTATATATATGTGTATGTATATATATGTGTATATATATATATATATATGTATATATATATATGCGGAAAACCTTTAAGTCTAGCGGTTGAGTAGCATTTATCCCATTCCCGGGACTCGAATTCGATTCCCTTCTCCAATTTTAATATATATATATATATATATATATATATATATATATATATATATATATATATATATGACGAGAAATGCCAAGAGGCAAATACTCATATAAGCATCGGGTATAGATGACCTGAAAGTGCAGTAACGATTTATTCACAGTGAGAGCAATGCTGAAAAACCCAGAGTTCAGACTTACAATAGACGAGCAGGCATTTATGAAGTTATGACTCGATTGATGCCAGGTGATGGTGATATTGCACATGCTGTCAATTTGCATGAAAAAACTTGCATTTGTGGTAAAGTTTTTACCATGTGCCTTGTTCATACGATATACAAGTACGTAAGAATATGCACAGCGTGGCAACATAGTTGGTTCTACTCATGTCAAACGATGTTAAGCGCCTACAATGCTTCTTTTCATTCATTACAACACTCCACATACTAGATGCCACCACCATTCTAGCATGAGGCTAACCTATTTCAAAGGAAACGTGCATGTGGCAAGACTAAATCACCTTGGACTCACTGTGAAATGGACCAAAGCTATATACAAACATGTGGTATATGCCACCAAGCAGGTCACAACCATAACACTTGTCCCAGTACATTAAGTTTCGGATTAATCAATAGCGTCTTTATGGTCCTATATAATATTTTTGTGTCATTTCTACCATTGTTACAATGAGTATTTTTTATGTAATGTTTATTTTCATTAATGCCGTTGTATTTTATTCTTTAAATGACGACATTATTGTTGTGTTTTTTCATTTCAATATCGATTTATTTTGAATAACTAAAACAATCATTCGAAAGGTCCGATTCCATCCAACCTTAATGGTGGAAATGTTGTAGGTAGCCAGGATACTACAGGTTGGGTTAACGCAACTAATAACAATAGTCGAAATCAGTTAGTCGAAGGGTCTGAGTCTTTCCAACAATGGAGAATGAAAAATACAAGAAACCAACATGTCCAGTTAGTTGATCACACTAATGCACATTTCACAAAGACGAGGCAGCCGAAGGTGGCCAACCTTAATGGTGGAAATATTGTAGATCAGGTAGCCAAAGGGTCCGAATCCGTCGAACAATGGAGAATAGAAAAATATAAGAAACCAATCTGTCCAAGGTGGACATCCTTAATGGTGGAAATCCCTCTGCAAAGATGATGGTTTTAGCAGTGACCACTATTAGGGCTACTTTTAAGGTTAGGTTAGGGGGTTAGAGTATTTGTTTATAAAATGTAACGAGTACCATAAGAAATCTGTCATTAATATTTATTGCACGCTAATATGATACTTGTTACACATTAATTAACATTTATAAGTTGAAAAAATACAACCATAAATTAATTGGTTGGTCTTTTAACAAGTTGCATAATTATTTCAAAAGTACGTATGGTTTGAGAACTCCATCCGTAACACCTTCCTATTCTGAGCTAGTGTCGAGTTGAATTTTCTCGGGAATAACGTATATGATAAACGTTATTTGTTGTGAAGGACACACAAGTGCTCTCCTAAAATCTTCATCGTTATATATCATAATGTCATCAAATCTTTCGTGTATATTGAGACCCAAATGACCATCTACACACAAATTCAAGATCATGTTTATTTTCATCTTTTCCGATGTTCATCAACGCATGTATGATAAATTCTTGCAAATTAATATCAGTTGAAACATTCGAAACAATCACATCAGATTCCTTTCTAAACATGCATTACAAGTGAATCGTAACTTGTCGAGCATAAGACATCATTCAAGCCAACTAAATCAAGGGGAATCAATTGATAGGGTAGAATGAAGTTTTGTATAAAATTAATTAGCTTTCATTGGATTTTATAGAATTGTAAAAATTTTCTACGCTTTTGACAAAATCCGTATTGTACCAATAGATATTTTATGGAAATCGTAGTATGAAGAATATGGTTGGCACATCATAGTTTTGATAGAACCGTACAGTGCAAGATGATTCTGTCAAACCATCTTGTGCACCTCAGTTTTGACAAAACCGTAGTATACCAAAAGTCAAAATAGCACACTATAATTCTGTCAAAACCACGGTATACAATACAAGATGGTTTTAACAGAACTTTGGCGTATATATTTTGATTTTCTTACAAACGTGCCATAAAAGTGAGTTTTCTTCATTAAAGCTATAAAATATTTTCTCCTTTTCTCCTAAAAAGGTGTAGAGTTGGAACTACATAGTCTTGTTCAAGGGAAATCACAATTGATGTTCATAACTTTGACTAATATGTATAGATTCTATAAAAAGTTTGTAATTTTCAATGTATAATTATAACTATTAATTTTTATATTTTTTTACACCATAAATTTGTCATTCTCAGTATTCACAACTATTGATATTTTTTTTTACTCTTTTGCTGCCCTTTTTCAAATCTTAATAGAAAAATAAAACCATTAAATTGCTTAAAAGAGTAAACAGTATCTATTTATAAATAAAAAAGTGTGACAAAAGAATATATCTATTTTCTCTTTTCTTTTCTTTTTCTTTTTCTTGGTTAGTTCTTCCAAGGTATATGCTACTTATTTGATCATACTTTTATTTATAAGTACCTATATTTTTAAATTGGTCCGTATTTACGGAATGTTAAACACAATAAACAGTTCTTCCCACAATGGAATAGTAATTACATCTAAAAGTCTCACTTATATTACGGTTACAACGTTACAATTATTTTAATTCATTAATCAATACAGGAAAGAGACTTAAGTTCTAATAAAGATACACTTGACAACAAAGCAAATTTAGTACACGTGTGCCTTTTATGACATATTACATATATTTCACTAATTTTCAATACTAAATTTTGTCGATTAGTAGTAGCTTTAGTAGTAAGATTCAGAGAAAAAAGAAAAGGCTCCTCTGGAAACAAAATGTCAAATCTCTGACTCTGGGAGCCATCAACTGTCTAACCCTATGGATCTACGTGGAAGATACAAATCAGGTATTCATCGGATCTCCGAAGTTGGTAAGACATTACCAAGAATCCACAAAAAGTGTCTATTACAAATTGGATCAGCAACCCTCTAATTCAATTGGGCTGGATACAATGACATAGTCATTATAGGTCCAGATAGTAGTATTGCGCCTACGCTACGAATTCCTCGGTTCGAACCTGCAACCTTTGTTGGAACAATTTTTTAACTCGAGTACCAACTGATCTAAGTCCTAGGACCGTAGCAAATGAGTTAGGCTCGTCGATAACTCAAATGCAAAGTAGTTTAGTGCTAAGGCTATTCCTTTTGTTTACCTAAGTGATGCATTTATTTGGAATCAGTTGGGAGTCGGGACGACTTTCTGAGAACTCTCTTTATCGTACACTTTAATAAAGGCCTATATTTGTGGTTGAACCTTAATATCTGTCTCTTTCATTTTCCTTTTCCTTTTCATTATTTTTTTTGAAGAAGACCCATCACATTTATGTTGGAGAATAATTATTGATGAAAGTCAAAAATGCAAGAAGAGACTCCCTGCCAATAATAAACTTTTGGCTAATTTGTTCGCATCCTATCACATCTTTTCACTTGTTTTAATTCAGTTTTTCATTTCACCATATATAGCGTATTCTACTTAATATTCATGAATTTATTTTTGTGGCATCAGGTCGCAACTTTTTTTTGGTCGAGAAAAAGAACAAATAAGAATACTTCGTGTGTCTTTACGCCTCGAGTCATAAGAGTTCATGAGGTTTAATGAGTCTAATGGATAACATTGTGTCTCTCCCTCTTCGAATGGGATCTCCTGACTATCCATATGGTGCGGTAACAAATGACCGCCCGCCACGTAGCAGTCCGAAGGGTGGTGAGGCTGGATGGAGGTGACCATCCAGCCTCACTACCCTCTCTGTTCTCACGTGTCGGACGGTCAGAAAGGAGGTGAGAAAGCAGACGGTCAGGGAATCCGGTCCCCTCCCTCTTTGCATAAAAACCTCTTTGTATATTTTTATGCCTCTGAGTCATAAAAGTTGGTGAGGTTTAATGAGTCTAATGGATGACGCACACGAGATAGACACAATGAATCCGATATGATGGCATATCACTTTTGTAGCTCCCATTTTTTTGGCTATGGGACAAGTTCTCCTGATTTTGAAATTCATATAAAAACAAACTTTTTTTTGGGAAAATACAAATATCATTACCCAAGTAAATGACCATGGTTCATATCCATGATCGATCAAAATGCCCCTAGAAGGAGGTGCCACCCGTACATAAGTCCTACTACGTTAAGCCACGAGCCATAGAGCAAGGGCTAAAAAGCCAAAACATACAAGTAGCATAAGCAACATGCATAAGCAATAGGCTGCTTAAATTGGTTGGTTTCTTATATTGTAAAACAAGCTTTTTCTTAATTGCACATGGTGCAAAAAAATCTATTAGTTTTAGTAGTTGTGTAGCAATTCTCACATCTTTGAATCTCGAGTTTGATTTTTTTTTTCTTTTGTGAAAAAAAAAACTCATGTGGTAGCTTTCAATTAGATGTAGGCTCTTGATCCTTGATTAAAGGGCAATAAATCAGCCGGCAAAGCTAGGCATCATACATTAGCGGATGAGATCCTAGGAGGCTAAAAGTGATGTAGAATATGAGGCCTCCAATCACGCGTCGCCACGTGTACAAAAGCAAATAAGTGTTGCAATTTTTTTTAAAAAAACTGTTTTTTACACGTGGCGACGCGTAATTGGAGGCCTCATATTTTGCCTCACTTTTAGCCTCCTAGAATCTCATCCGATACATTGCGGATGAGATCCTAGGAGGCTAAAAGTGAAGTAGAATATGAAGCCTCCAATCACGCGTCGCCACGTGTACAAAAGCAAATAAGTGTTGCAATTTTTTTTTAAAAAAACTGTTTTTTACACGTGGCGACGCGTAATTGGAGGCCTCATATTTTGCCTCACTTTTAGCCTCCTAGGATCTCATCCAATACATTGCGGATGAGATCCTAGGAGACTAAAAGTGATGTAGAATATGAGGCCTCCAATCACGCGTCGCCACGTGTACAAAAGCAAATAAGTGTTGCAATTTTTTTTTTTAAAAAAAAACTGGCTACTAGCAAAGCAAAGTGATTGGAAGATTTACAGCAAGATTTACAGCAACTCGAGTAACAGCAAGATTCTTTCTTGCTTGGAAGATTTACATCCTGGCTCACCGGCTACTGTTAATGCTTGGAAGATTTACAGCAAGATTCTTTCTTCGACCCTAAAAAAGGCAAATAAAGTTAAGATATTTGTTTGGAAGCTGTGTCAAAATGGCTACTGGCAGAGCAAAGTGATAATGTCATGTTGGAGTAAAAGACGAAATCTCTTGCCGTGGGCCTCCATCGCCTCAGCCTTAAAGAGCATTACGGATGATGTAAATTAGGAGTCCAATGGCCTCTTAAGTTGGGTGAAGACTTACATAGTGACTCACACAAGGTATCCCCTGCAAACCAGGAGTGGAACATCCACACTGTGCGTACCCCTAGAATCGAACTATTGATCTTTTGGAACAAATCTCAACTCGAATAACAACTGGACTATGCCCTGAGGGCTTATAGTGTCATGTTGTGACTATATGTAGGGGTGTTAAGTGAACTAATAGTTCGCGAACTGTTTAAGTTCAAATCGTATTTAATTCAAGTTCGTTCGTTAATTTTACTTAAAAGAGCTGAGTTCGGACACCTAATTAGGTTCGTTTACTAAAATGAGTTGAACTGTTCGAAAACTGTTCGGTTCGTTTAAACAGTTATAGTGTATTCGAGCCGAACTCGAACAAAATTTAAAGTTAGTTACAGTAAACAAGTTGAGTCAAACAGTTCGTTTAACTAAACGAATCTGAATTCGAAAACCTGATATTTGACTCGGTTCGGTTCATTAACACCTCCTAAATGTATATGTGGTTTTTTGAGTCATCTTTACAGAAAGGTTAAACCTTTTGAAGTATTAAAAATATAAAAAAAGTATTAAATATATGTGTGGTTAGACCTTTAGAAATATTAAATATACAATAAACATATTTTATACAGCGCCATGTCGCATTGCAGGTAAGGGTCTTGAGTAATTTTTATGAAATTGTTAAACCGTATTTTTATACAGTTGATGTTAAACTGTAGGTGTGGAGCCTTTTGGCGTGTTAAATATAGAAGAATGAGTCTAATTTATTGTAAATATACACAACGAAAAGGTAAAATTTTATTATTAGTAATCCTATTGCAGTTATTGCGGAATTGTAACGAGGCTTTGTTTTGATTGGGTGAGCGCATCGAACCTCACATCGTACTAATGACCTTTTGACAATATTTTGATCAGGCTGATTCAAGATAGAAAGTATGTTCAGGTAAATATGTACTTTTTTTCTCTAAAAATATGATTGTCATAAGCTGTTTATACATAATACATTTTAAACTTTGTCACGGGTTCGAGACGCAAAAGAGCCTAAGTGTAGAGTAAGACTGTCCACATCAGATTGCGAAACGATCTGACCCCTCTCTGGCACTGCGCAAATGCGGGGGCCTACTGCAGGGGAACTACTTTTTAGAGGGTGAGCCTTGGAACAACTGTTAAGGTTGTTGCTTTGTGACCTTGAGGTCACGGGTTCGAGCCGCGAAAACAGCCTCTTGCACAAAATGTACGGTAGCGCTGCATACATCAGATCGCGAAGCAACCCGGTCCTTTCCCAGTTCCTGCACAAACGTGGGAGCCTAATTTCCAATGGAGTCAAGGACGCACTTTCTTTGACTTAGAAATATGATGGAATAAAGAAAAATGACTCACTAAATTGACTGCGCTTATTATATTATGAAGTTGCAGTTGATCGGCATGCTTTGACGCAATTTTCATTATGGATCATCGGGAAACAACCTCTATCTGTTACTAACACATGGATATGATTGCGTACATCCAACCCTCCATACCCTGTCATTAGGGGAGCCTCTAAGTCAATGACGTAATGTTGTTGTTGTTGTTGAAGAGTGCCACCAATTGAATTTTCAAATTAAAATTGCATGCTTCCTAAGAAGGGAAAGGGAAGACTTGAATTCAACACCAATTGAATTTTCAAATTAAAATTGCATGCTTCCTAAGAAGGGAAAGGGAAGACTTGAATTGGCATGATAGTAAAGAATTACATGGTTGGGATCCTGTCACATACAAATCCCTTACCCACTTCTCCACCGTGCGACACGTGGCAGTGAGGGAGGATGGTGATGCTAGATGAGGGATAGGCAGCAATGGGTGTATGAAAGAGGTGGAGAACACATGTTGCACAATGGAGAGAGGGGTGAAAGATTTGTGGATGAATGGATCTCAACCCAGAATTGCATGAGAGATTCTGTTGAAGCCACGGTGTGGAATATTCCATACTTGGATGACAATGAAGTCATGGAGCCAATTGCCCCGACGGAATTTGTAGTGATGCAACCAAAGAAAATGTTCAAATACCGTTTTGAAAGTGATGCGTTAAACATAATCAATATGTTGTGCCTAAAAAGAATAGCGTACTATTGATGTCATGTTCGTTGAAAGAATAGCGTACTATTGATGTCCTCTTGGTTGACAAAGCAAAATAGTTACGTGAGCTGGTTTTCGAGTTGAAAAATTATTTTAACAAAATGCTTATTAAAAGTTAAGATATGGTAAATTAAATGGAAGGTACAAAGTTCCGATAAAGTAGCGCACAAATCATAAATCATTCGCAGATCATTAAATTGTACCTATTATTAAATCGCAATGTTATCATGTTCGTTGACTTACATATAGATGATTAAATCATACATGAATCATAAATGGAGCCCTTGATTTTACTTTTGTGTTAGTATTTACTATATGCATATATATGGCCAATCTTAGACCAAAAGGCGAAATCTTACGCAGTGACTCACACAATGTGTCCCCTGCAAGCCAATACTAGAAGAACACACACTGTGCGTATTCTGGAATCGAACTATTGACCTCTGGAAGCAAACCGTAACTTGAATACCAACTCGACTATGTCATTCGAGCATGTATGGCCCGATCTTATAGATATACAAGAAACCTTCATCATAAACAGATAACTTACTCTTTGACTTCAAATCTGAACAAAAAAATTTAAGAAGAGATACAACAATACTAGTGTAGATCGAAATGAACATATGGAACGAGTTCCTATCTAATGCAAAATTAAAAATACAATTGATTCGGAAAAAACAATGAGTTATGGGTAGGTTATAGGTACAATGCATATAATGTGTATTTCATCTGTTTCAACTGGTATTGACTTATGTTATAGTACATAAATTAAATAAATAATTTACCACCCAAACTTGAAAGAAAAAAAAAACTTTAACTGACGTAAATTTTTTCGGTCTACTTGCTCCGACCAACGATCCCATGAAGCCACCGGCGATTTTGATCACAACCGACTTGCCACGACGGCTGCCGGAAATTTCTTCACAATACCTTTGACCATTTCCCTCAAAGCAAATTTTTGAATTTTCCCGGTTGCAGTTTTAGGGAGCTCATTCAAGACTACCACATTTTTGGGAACCATATAATGAGGCAACCTCTCCCTACAAAACTGAATGATCTCATTTTCCACATGAGCTTTCTGATTCAAAAATTCGTCTTTCAGACTTATAAACGCGCACGGCGTTTCTCCCCAATACTCATCTGGCCTGGGCACCACTGCGGCCTCATTAATCATGGGATTCGAGTATAACACCGACTCAACCTCCACACTACTCACATTTTCGCCACCGGTTATGATTATATCCTTTGATCTATCCTTGATTTCCAGGTATCCATCAGGATGCATCACTCCAACATCTCCGGTGTAAAGCCATCCGTTCTCTCTCATACATTTTGATGTTCCCTCAGGGTTTTTGAAATACCCCAACATTAAACATGCCCCTCTCACCACAATCTCCCCCATGGTCACCCCATCTTTCTTCACACTTTTGCCGGTTTCCGGCACGACGACATCCACCTCCGTCATCCCAAGAACTCTCACTCCTTGTCTTGCTTTCAATTTTGCTCTCTCCATAGCACTAAACTGGTTCCATTCAGATTTCCACGCGCAAGAGACAATAACTCCTTCCACCTCCGTTAACCCGTAGCCATGTGTAACGACAAAACCTAAGGACTCAGTCCTCAGGACGACAGGTGCCGGAGGCGGAGCACCACCAGTGAGGAAATGAACTGGGTTTTTGAGTGGCTTAGCTTTAGAAGAATTCGCAATCATGTTAAGCACAACAGGAGCACCGCACATATGAGTAACATTATGCTTAATGATAGCCGTAAAAATTACTCCGGCGTCGAATTTCCGGAGGCAAATATTAACTCCTCCAACGGCAGCCATTCCCCAGGTGTAGCTCCAACCGTTTGAATGAAACATAGGCAAAGTCCAAAGATAAATTGGTTGTTTTGGAACAAACCAATTGACAAGCGAATCAAATGCAATAATGAAAAGGGATCTATGAGAATGAACCACCCCTTTCGGCGACGATGTTGTGCCGGAGGTGTAGTTCAATGTCATTGGATCCCACTCATTTACCGGCCTGACCCACTGAAAATCCTCCGCATTACCTTTTCTCACCAAACCCTCATAACTATCACGAAAATTTTCCATCCCACAAACAGATTTCTCGGATTCCGTGTAATCGGAAATCAGAATAAGCGCGGGACTTTGGGAATTTGGCGGGAACATAGCAATTGCATCAAGAACCATGGGGCTAAGAAACGAATCGACGAACACGAGTTTAGATTCGGCATGTTGGAGGATAATAGAGATAGTTCTGGCGTCTAATCGAGTGTTGATGTTGTTGAGGACAGCGCCGGCCATCGGAGCGGCAAATTGGAGCTCGTACATTGCGGGGATGTTGGGGGCGACGACGGAAACGACTTGGTTTCGTTTGATGCCGAGGGATTGAATTGAGGAAGCCAATTTGAGGCATCGATTGTAGGTTTGTGACCAGGTGAAAGTGGTGGTGTTGTAGATAATAGAAGTGGATTCGCCATAGACGATTGCAGCTCTTTCCAAGAAGGTTAATGGGGTCAGAGGACATGAATTTGCAGGGCATGGTTTTAGCTCATCCATCAAGATTTTCTGGAATTTTAATTATGGGCTGTCGGGGGGAATGGTTTCTAGCATACACACACTTAGAATATATGAATATGTACGTGTATATATGCATGTCTAAAGCTGGCAGCAAAATGCGAAATCATGGGACTCATCGTTTAGGTCCCAAAGAGCATTGTACAGGATGTAAATCAGAAGCTCAGCGTCTCCTAGTTTGCGTGAGAACTTACACAGTGACCAACACAAGGTATCCCTGCAAACCAAACATTCGGACTAGCAGCATTGGAACAACCACACTGTATGTGTCTCTAGAATCGAATTCTTAACTTCTTGAATTAAATCCTAACCTGAGTACCAACTAGACCATACCCTTACATGGATAAATCTACCATTTAGTGGGAAGAGGGTTGCGGGTGCAAAACAAAAATTTCCACCAACCTTCAGTTATGATATTGTGGTTGTAAAACAAAAAAAAAGGTTGAACCTCGACCATTAAGAGTCCCTGCCACACCCAGTCCCAAAGATAGTATAGGGATGTAAATCAGGTAACCAACGGCCCGCTAGCAGGAGCTTGATCATTTACACAGTAGTCTGCATAAGGAGCCCCCAACACTGCAGGCAAGCCTACGTACACAGTAGTCTGAATAAGGAGCCCCCAGCACTGCAGGCAAGCCTACATACCAAGAAGCTCTCACACTATGTACTTGCTGGGAAGGGGCTTTCTTGTCTTTGACAAGAATCGAACCCCTGACCTTCCTTTCGAGAATCCCTGTCTAGAACCAGTTAGACTATGTATTCAGGACGGTGGTTGCAAAACAAAAGAGTACATTGATCATTCGAAAGAGAATGATAAACAAGTAGGTTTACATGAGAGGTTCTACGATATTTCAGAAGTATCAATAACTATTGCTACGATGAGATAATAGGATACAATGATTTACATGTCAAACAATAATTATTGGTCATATAAAAAAACACGTTGTAGGACACTGACACCTGCAATAAACACCACTAGAGAGGGATGAATAGTGGTTAGCGGAAATTATACTAATATCCTTTACAAAAATTCTCTTCAAAACAGAATCTCATAGCTACTCAGTTTCACTATCTGTTTTTGAAAAGTTCACAAGTCTTAGTACACAACTCAAAAAATTATGAAATTTTTTAGAAATCAATTTCAAAGTCTTAACTATATTCTGCCCAAAAATGAACTAAAAATAAAATCGTTTGACCCTTCAAACAAATAAAAAGATTCAGATGGTCAATCTGCACAGTTTTGGACAGAATGTTGCTGAACTTTGAAAGCTTATATCTCTTTAAGTACTCAGCCAACACTCCTCAGGATGACTATTTTAAGTTTCCAAAAGACCCTAGCCTGAAGCTCACGTTTCCTTGAAAAACTTTAAAAACTCTTTGAGAATTCCAGAAGAATTTTTTCTCATCTCTTTTCTTCTTCTTTCCTATGACATTAAACACTTCTAATACACAAATACAATTTCCTTCTCCTAGATCAAACAAACAGGATAATCCGTTATATTTTGAGATCCGTTTGCTAGTAGTTCACCTTACTCATTCTTGGAAGCAAGTTTGCTTTAAGGACAGTGACATTTGTCATATCTCGGCTATTGTCTTTCTCTTATTTATTGTTTTCTTTCTATTTGATTTTCATACAATTGTGGTTCTTCTTGCTATCTTATGTATTCTCAAAGCAAATCTAAGAAAGTTAAGTATTACTTCTGGTGTTCTCTTCCAATTAAGTTATATGGACTTTATATTATCATTGTCTTCATTACTTCATCATCTTTCACATTTCCTGAGCGTAAATTTTCCAACATCAACACCCCTAGATTCAATTGTTGTTGTTATAGATGCTCTTATTTGTAGCAAACACCCTAGTTCTATTTCCAAAAGGCCTATATATGCTTATCCATTTCAATATGTTATATGTTAAAAATGATACATATAAGCATATACTGAAGTGTGAAAATCGTCACTCCTTATTTGAAATTAAGATTTCTCATTTGTCACGCACAAATGAAATATCAAGATAGTACCCGTTATAGATAGAAGCCTCCAAAGCAATGAGTTAATGTTTTGTAATGTTGTAAATGAAATATCAAGATAGGAAAACAAGGTTCAGTTTTGCGGACGGGATCTCCTGACCGCCAAACGTCTCACCCCTTTCGCGACCCCCTGCCACGTGGCTGCGGTGGGAGGGAAGGGGGTGGTGAGGCTGGGTGGGGATCACCCGTACCCAGACCTCACCACCCCCTGTTGCTACATGACGGGCGGTCACGGGGAGGGGATCAGGCGATCCCAATCGTCAGTTTTGATGGTCAACTCATAAAGGGTTTGTTGAGGTAGGAATGCGATATCATAAATTTCACCTAAAAACCATATGGAGACTAGGGGAATTTATAGAGTACGCCAGCTCTACTATGTGGTTTGGCGGTTCATAGCCACGTTAAGAAAGGTGGAATAAATATGCTCATAAATCATCATCAAATAATCCAATGTCTCAGCCCCTATTTCCCGTGGCGACCTCATTAATGAAAGTGTACGCCTTTATACTTTACAGGTAATGCAGGTCGCACCTCCTGTTCATATAGAAGAGGCCAACGGTGAGTCAGAATATGAGGCCTCTAATTACCCGCCGTCATATGTACAAACTGGTCAACGGTTTAAATTTTTTTTTTTTAAAAAACAATAGTTTGTACATCCGACCTTACATACCCCGCCATAGACAGAAGCCTCTAATGCTAAGGTAATGTTTGTAGAGAAAAAGGGTTTGAATGATTACAAAATACATGATTTAAATAACGTGTACTAAAAAAATGCATGACACATTTTATGACTTGACACTTTTCCGCATCACTATTCAATCCCCTTTTAGTGGTGCCTTGCAGGTCCTACAATGTTGTTGCTTTTGTTCCTTCTTTTTCTACCAAAGAAATATGTGGAAAAGACACACACGTGAACTGTTATCGAATAGTAAAAATGGAAACAAATTGACCATTTTTTATTGGGGTTGAAACAACAAGGTAACTTCTTCTACTTGGAGGTGGTGGGAGGTTGGAGGTTTGGGCCGTGGCCCGGGTGGCGGGGGTGGGCGGGCGGAGGGGAAGGTGGAGATAGTCTACAAGGTCGGCGCCCTACCATGTTACTGTCTTTACAAGAGATGAAAAATTGGTTTGAAGACAGTTGCATGTGCATTTATGCTTGTTAAGTTCCTCTCCGTTAAGCTACCTCCAAGTTAATGCAAGGAGTCTTTTTAAATGAATGTATTCAATTTTATGGAAGATTCCTAAAACAAAATAGAACTTATAAAGAAAAAAAAAGGATCTTCAAATGCTTGAGTAATTAATGAAAACAACAACAACAACAATACATACTCACTATATCCCAACAACATCAAAAGCTATTGCTAGAGTATGAGAAAGGTGATAGATAGGCAAACAATACATCCATCCCAAAGGATAGAGAGTTTACTTCCAGTGAGACCTCCAGCTCTATATGTACCTGCATAGACAAATAATGAAAGACAAAGACAAACATAAAAATGCAATGTCAACCTAAAGTGTAGAGAGTATTTTAGCCCATAGATATACTCTAAGGTGACTCTGTATCCTGCCTAAATCTTGTTAAACTTAATTCTCTGTCTCCATGAACTCCTATCCTGGACTATGTCCTCAGAGAGATACAAACCTAGTAGATAATGCCTAATCCACTCATCGCAAGTCAATTTGAGTCTACCTTTACTCCTCTACAACGAGTCTTTCAATTTCTCTGACAGACACCGTTGTCTATCTCTGCTTGACATGTCCAAACCATCTCAGTTTTCACTCCATTATTTTATCTGCTATACTAGTCACCACTAACCTTTTCCTAAATAACTCATTTATGATCCGGTCTATCAATTAAATGATAAACACATATATTATCATTCTTCCCACGATCTTATCTTGTTTAAACAACTTAAGTATATTCCAAAAAAAATGGAAAACTTACATAGAAAGTTAAGGACTAACCAAATACTTATAAGAAGATAATATAATGCTTGTGATCAGGGATCGTCTTTCATAGTATAGACATATGTGGGTTTGTGTATATGTGCTAATATATCTACCATGATCTTAATGGATGAGTTAAAGAAATGGAAGGACATCCTTAACCCTGTTGGCAAACAAAACTTGTACAGATACATAAATGTGATCAGCAACAAGTCACTCGAAAAGAGAAACCAAAATAAAATATAGTAATCACTTGGATGTCGTTATGTTTAACCATATGTGTTAGTTGTCATAGTAGTTTGTGATGCGTATAAAAAATAAATCTATTAAATTTTGTGCTCATCCACCCTGTCACTTTGTTGCATTTGGCACTGAAAGCTTCATCTCAAATTTCAGCAAAATGGGTCGTAATAAATGTACTTGTGATGGAAAATATGAATTCACGTAATAAATCAAGGAGAAAAATAAAATCACAATCGTATCCGACATCTCAATCATGTCAATGGTATTTATTATAATTATCGTATATAATAGATAATGACTGAAATTCAACTACAGACAGGTCCTATTGTATATGATTCAATTTAATAAAAACATGCTCAAAATTTTTTTTTAATAAAAACTGATTTTTATTCAGATTAACATGGTATCAGAGACAACTTTGTGATCCGTAGATATCACAACAAATCACCCTGTCATACAAAAACCATACCCACAGAAACCAATATTCTAGACAAAGAAACCAACATCCTAGAAATCACTATTTAAGGAAAAAGAAACCAATATATCCAAAGTTTGGGACTCATACAATTTTCCTCATTATCTCATTACCCTTTCTCGATCCCGTAGCCAAGACAAACTGTTACATCATGGTACTAAAAAAATAATAATATTGGAAATATATAATCATAAACCCCACTTCTCCATGATATTCAAATAACCTCTAAACCCCATAATTTTCCAAAACTCTCCCAAAACACTCCCTACTTCCCCATAGCTTAAATAGGCTACTTTCCCCTTTCCTTTTCCCATTACACAAATCGGCCTACATAAAAAAAAAAAAAGAAAGCAAGAGAGGAGAAGGAAGGAAGAAGAGGAAGGTAGGAAACATAGAAGAAAGTAAGTACCATATCCGTATTCGTTATGGTTTTGCGAACCCTATATGTATATTTTTGTATAAATTCAAGGATCATGCACATGTATGTTTAATTCAATAGATGCATGTATTTTTATGTGTATGGCGTGTATATATATATATATATATATATATATATATATATATATATATATATATATATATATATAAATAAATTTTTCGCTGCCTCTGGCCCTCTCTTCCCTGCGATCGTGATCAGGAACAGCATGCCGCCGCCGGAGCCGGCCACCCAGACTTTTGCTTCTGTTCTCACTGACGACGCCCCTCCGTTCAATCCTCCGATCAACCCGAAGCCTCTCAGCAGTATAAGGGTTGCCCCTCCATCGTTTTTTGGGGATGCTGAGGTTTCCGCAATGCTTGCACCAGTCCGATACACTCTTGTCGGATCCTTTTGGAATGGCTGCTACAGAAGATGCTAGATCGCATCGAATTCGTCAGGCAAGTCGAAGCCAGCCTCTTGGACAAAAACCCACGTCCTCCTGCTATTTGAAAAGGAAGAAGATTATAACGTTGCTTTTGTCGTCGATCCTGGAATATCTTGGGGTATCATGTGCGGATCACAAAGTATACCTATGATTTTGATCCACGATACGATGCGCCAATTGTGCCCGTCTGGTTGTCGCTGCCGAATCTTACTATCTATCTCCATAACCAACCGGCTCTCTTTGCAATTGCATCAATGGTTGGCACTCCTATTCAGATGGATGTAACAACACAGCAAATCCTTCACCCTTTGGTTACACAGATATGCGTCGAGATCGATGTCTCTAAGAAGTTACCATCGAAATTACATATCCAGAGTATTGATCATCATCATTTCCAGCCTGTCGTGTATGAAGATGTCCCATTTTTTGTGATAAGTGTTGTATTTTGGGGCATAAAAAGGAAGACTGTGGAAAGCAGGTGGTTGTCGCACCCCAACCCGTGGATCATTCTGGACAGTCGAAGCATTGGTGCCCGAAAACCAAAGACGCAGCACTCTCTGAGCTACAGCAGGCCCCTCTGTTGCATGCAGAGGCTTGCGATGCATCTATTGTCTGCGATGGATAATCCAGACCCTTCACCATTGTCCGTTGTTGTGGAGGACACACAGCCCTCTCATTCCTAGAATTTGGAGGTGTTAGGTCGTTCTTCTGATGATTTACATGACATGGATCATGTTCACCTCGGTGAGTGTAGCGCCCCGACCCGGACAGCGGATCCGAACCGGTGCACCCGTTGTAGCTTATGAGAAGACTATAAGACGTCTCATCTCTCGAATACACATCATCAATGACGTAAGAGAAATAAGCGCGGAAAGACATGTAAAATAATTCTAAACCATCAATCTGTACATCAAAAGGCAACGTAACCATCAAGGGTTGTTTATGGACGCAGCCATCTAAATCCTCAAATAAATGCAAGAAAGCTGGAATATTAAAAGATAGTCTAGAACGATTCCCAGCATGAGCTCTAAGCATCTCATTCAGCCCACTCACTGTCGTCTTCTATGAAAATCATGTCGTAACTAGGTTCATCTGCAAAACCAAAAGTAGTACCCTTAGCGAAAAACGCTAGCAAGTAACCCGCTTATAAGACGTACGGAATCAACACATGGCAAGACATGAGTAATATTTAAATCAAGGGGTGAAGGGGCACATGTCTTGTATAACTTCACTAATGTAGATTTACAGCACAATAGAATAAGAACATTAATGAATAAGCATTTAGCAACTCAATAACAATTCAATCTCAATTCAATCGTACCATAACGTCTCACGTGATGCATGACAAAATATGCACTACACTACACAGTCACAAATGCTTATGCAATTCTTTTCAAAACAGTGCAATGCATGTCACAATGTCCGGTCACATAACTTTATACCCTGTGGTGGGCCACAGCTTGTCTTTATACCCTGTGATGCACCACAGCTCAACTTTATACCCTGTAATGTGCCACAGCTTGTCTTTATACCCTATGATACATTACAGCTCACTTTATACCCTCTGATGGTTACAGCTTGTCTTTATACTCTGTAACGCATCACAGCTCATTTCGCAAACTTTATACCCTGTGCCGAGGCACAACTCTTATCAAATCATAATGCAAATGCAAGTGCCATGATGCAAGAATGCACGATTTCTCATCATTCATTCACATTCAACTGTCAATCAATCATTCGAGACTCACCTTATTCACACACTCGAGCGTATCTTTTCCGACAAATCAACATCACCTAAACATTCATTCTAGGACCTAAAGGATGATGTAGGAACCCTCATGTTCCTCTTTTTGAACTCTGTAGAGCCTCATACGTTCATTCCTAACCCCTTAGGTCATTCACGTTGAAGTCCGATTCGAATACCCTACGAAGTCTCCACTGTTGATTCACCATCTTAAGTCATGTTTCCAAGACTTAGACTAACCTCAATCATGTCCTAAGAAGTCCCTAAGGTCAACCAAAGGATCCCCTAGCTTCCCTCTTTCTTCCCTTATTTTCCCACAAAACTGGTTGACATCATCCCCTACATCGATCGATCGATGTGACTTCATACCCTCACATCGATCGATCGATGTCCATCATAGAACATCGATCTCTCACCCCTTTATACATCGATCGATCGAAGTGACTTCGAACCCTCACATCGATCGATCGATGTCCATCCGAGAACATCGATCTCTCACCCCTTTATACATCGATCGATCGAAGTGACTTCGAACCCTCACATCGATCGATCGATGTCCATCAGGGAACATCGATCGACCTATATACTACTGGGACAAATCGATCTCTCACCCGTCAGACATCGATCGATCGATGTACTTCGAACTCTGACATCGATCGATCGATGTCACTGTTTTCTAGAATTTCCTCTGCGAATTCCTGCAGAAACTGCAGATCTCAACCCAAACGTTTTCCAACTCTCTTCCAACCATTCCAAGCCTAATCCTCACGATCAATCCATCCTTAATCCACTAAAAACAACACCTTTAACGTACCAAACAAAGATTCAATCCGAAAACTCAAATCATTACCACAACCAACCCAAAATCTCACCTTTTTCACCCTCTTAACCCTCCATCCGAATATAGCACAAAATAGGGTTCATGGGATTGGGTTCTGTATGATCTCACATATTTCAACAACAACAACAATGATTTCAATCAAATAGCGGCCAAATCTTGAAACCAAAACACATAAATCACGTATAGATTCACAGGAAGAAACTACTGCATGGTGATCCAATTTTGATATCAAAAATAGGCCTTTTCTCTTTTGAAAAACGTAGGAACTCGTAAGTAGATTACTTGCCTGAGATTACTCGAAGAAGATCTGAAAAACAAGCGAATAACGGATTAGTTCTTGAGGGAGTTCTTCTCCTAGGGTTGCAAGGTGTCCAAAAATCGCCTAAGGGATAGAGAGAAAAAGGAGCGTCGGTTTCTTTCTGAAATATGGGGAAACTAACATTCTGTCAGTTTTGATATGGGAAGGGTGAAATTTGAGTTTCTAAATTATATCCTATTATCTCATTTATCTTAAAGGATTAAATTCTAATATTCAATTCTAAATTAAATACTAATTAATTCTAAAATTTAATACTTTCAACAAATTCCAATTAATTCTATTACTTAATTCTTTATTCATTGCCATTTATGGTCAACCATCCTATTTAACCTCTTTTTATCCTTAAATTACTCTACGGAGGGTGCGGGGCATAACATTCCACCCCCTTATAAAAAGTTTCGTCCTCGAATACCTTAT
Source organism: Eustoma russellianum (assembly GCA_036186865.1). Lineage (NCBI taxonomy): Eukaryota > Viridiplantae > Streptophyta > Magnoliopsida > Gentianales > Gentianaceae > Eustoma > Eustoma russellianum. The sequence continues at coordinate 36,978,471 of AP025047.1, forward strand.
TGAAAGAGATGTGGATACAACTCCTTCATTTGCTCTTCAAGCTCCCACGTGGCTTCACGCTCCGTATGGTTACTCCATTGAACTTTGACATACGGAATTACGCGCCGGCGTAGGACTTGATCTTTCTTGTCCACAATCTTCACTGGATGTTCTTCATCTGTGTCATCTTCTATAACATCCAGCGGTTGAGCCTCAAGAACGTGGCTCGGGTCCGACACATATTTCCTCAATTGCGACACGTGAAATACATTATTTACTTGTGATAAGATTGGAGGCAACGCTAGTCGGTATGCACTTTCTCCAACCTTGCCAAGCACCTCGTATGGACCAATATATCTAGGGTTTAACTTGCCCTTCATTCCAAACCTCGCCACTCCCTTGGTGGGTGAAACTCGCAAATAGACCTTTTCCCTGATCTCAAAGTGTGGGGGCCTTCTTTTAGAATCTGCCCAACTTTTGCTACGGTCTTGGGCCACCTTTAGTCTTTCTCTTATCACTCTCACCTTCCCAATGGTCTACTCCACCAATTCTGGTGCAGTGATTGTCTTTTCCCCAACTTCGTCCTAACAAATCGGGGACATGCACTTGCGTCCGTATAATGCTTCAAACAGCGCCATGCCGATCGCACTGTGATGGCTATTATTGTACGAAAACTCCATCAACTTCAGCATGCTATCCCAGTTTCCTTTGAAATCCAAGGCGCACTCAAGATGTCCTCCAAAGTTTGGATGGTTCTCTCGGATTGTCCATCCGTTTGAGGGTGGTATGCGGTACTCATTCTTAGCTCGGTACTCATCGCTTTCTGAAATGCCCTCCAAAACTTAGAAGTGAACTTGGGATCACGGTCCGACACCATACTGACGGGGACTCCATGCAAGCTCACAATGTTATCCACGTATATGTTGGATAATTTCTCATAAGAGGTACCATGTGGCATAGCTATGAAATGAGCTGTCTTTGTCAAGCGGTCTACAATTACCCAAATCATCTCATTCCCATTTCTGGTTTTGGGTAACCCCATCACGAAGTCCATAGTCACGTGCTCCCATTTCCATTCAGGAATCTCAAGTGACATCATCAAACCACCAGGTCGTTGGTGTTCTGCTTTAACTTGTTGGCATGCTAAACACCTCTCAACATACTCCGCTATGCTTCTCTTCATCCCTATCCACTAATAATTCCTTTTGAGATCCTTATACATTTTTGTGCTGCCGGGGTGGATAGACAACCTTGAGTTATGAGCTTCACTCAACAGTTCTCTATGAAGCTCTTCCTTATCTGGTACGCATAGCCGGTTTTGAAACCATAAACTTTTATCTTCTCTCAACTGAAAATCCTTTACTGTCACCGCAGATAATTTGTCACGGATTTCCTTCAGTGCTGCATCCTCATGCTGAGCTTCTTTGATTCTGTCTACCAAATATGGCCTTATAGATAAGGTCGTAAGGACATTCGCCACCGAGTCTATAACATCCAGACCAAACTCTTCGATCTCTCGCTCTAAAGGAGATTGTCTTGCATGGCTAGATTTTCTGCTCATCGCGTCCGCCACCCTATTTGCTTTACCCGGATGATAGTTGATGGTTAAATCATAATCCTTGAGTAATTCCAACCATCTCCTTTTGTCTCATGTTAAGCTCCTTCTGTGAAAATAAGTACTTCAAACTCTTGTGGTCCGTGAACACTGCACATTTCTCTCCATACAAATAGTGTCTCCAGATCTTAAGAGCAAATACTACAGCCGCGATCTCTACGTCATGCGTCGGGTAATTCTGCTCATATGGCTTCAACTGTCTCGACGCGTACGAGATAACTTGTCCGTTTTGCATCAAGACACAACCTGTGTACATACCTAGTCCTTTCTTGGACACATCACTATAAATCACAAAACCGTCGGTGCCAGAAGGTTGTGCCAACACCGGGGCTGTGGTTAATTTCTTCTTGAGCTCAGAAAAGCTCTGCTCGCATTCAGCAGTCCATTCAAACTTAGTCTTTCTTCTGTGTAAGTCGACTCAATGGAACTGCTATTGAGGAGAATCCCTCAACAAACTTCCTATAATAGCCTGCCAAGCCTAGGAAGCTTCTTACTTCAGTCACGTTTGTAGGTCTTGGCCATTCAATAATGGCTTCTATCTTCTTAGGATCCACAGAGATCTCGCCCTCCGAAATCACATGACTGAGAAAGGATACACTTTTTAGCCAGAATTCACACTTGCTGAACTTGGCTTAAAGCTTGTGTTGCCTCAAGATTTGCAACACCACTCTCAAGTGTTCTGCATGAGACTATTCGTCAGGAGAGTAAACCAGGATATCGTCGATGAATACCACAACGAATTGATCCAACTGCTCATGGAATACGGTGTTCATTAAGTCCATGAAAGCTGCTGGGGCATTAGTCAAGCCGAATGGCATCACCAAAAACTCATAATGCCCATATCGTGTTCGAAAAGCTGTTTTAGGGACATCACTTGCCTTCACGAGTAATTGATGGTACCCCTGACGAAGATCGATCTTTGAGAACCATCGGGCTCCCTTTAGTTGATCAAATAAATCCTCAATCCTTGGCAGAGGATATTTGTTCTTGATGGTGATCTTGTTCAACTCTCGATAATCAATACACAACCGCATGCTACCATCTTTCTTCTTCACAAGCAATACAGGAGCTCCCTAAGATGATACACTGGGACGAATCAACTTCTTATCTAACAGCTCCTGAAGTTGTCCCTTTAGCTCTTTAAGTTCAGCTGGAGCCATTCTATAAGGTGTCATGGATATAGGTTCAGCTCCGGGAATCAAGTTGATCTCAAACTCCACTTCTCTTGATGGCGGAACTCCCGAAAAATCATCCGGAAACACGTCTTTAAATTCGTTGATTACCGGAATCTGATCCATTGAGGGAATTTCTTGCGTCGCGTCCAAAGTATACACCATAAATCCCTCTGCTCCCTTTTTCAAGGCTTTGAAAGCCTTAATCGCCGTCAAGTATATCTTTTTTGGGGCTTTGGGTAGCTTGATGTTTCCTTGTACCGTTATCTCATTCATTTCAGGGTCCTTAACGGTCACTTGCTTAAGCCTGCAGTCAATATTGGCATGATAATTGGTCAACCAGTCCATGCCCAATATCACATCAAAATCTTTCATCGTAATTGGGATCAATGTAACGGGGAACACTTTCCCGTTCAACTCCAACTCACAGTCCTTATATTGGTGATGTGAAATCAATACTTGTTCACCGGCTGCCTGCACCCTGAAGGGGTTGTCAAGCCATTTGGGTAGACAGTTGAGTCCTTTGACGAACCTCTTGGATATGAACGAGTGACTCGCTCCACTATCAAACAACATATTCGCAGGTAGTTTATTAACTAGAATCGTACCTAAACACAAAGAGTGAAACACATAAAGTTTTCATATAAAACTCGATCAGTTTCAGCTTACTAAAATTTCAACTTAAACGACTAAAATTAAACTTAAACAACTAAGATTTAACTTAAATCGTACCTGTCACAACATCGGTGCTCTCTTGCACCTCAGCGTCAGTCATGGCATGCACTCTCGCGTTGGGCCTGCCCCTTTGCTATCGTGCCGACCCTGCTTCTCCCTGTGGCTTTTGTTTCCACTCGAGGCAATCCTTTATTCTATGGCCTGTCTTCCCACACTTAAAGCACGCTCTGGTTTTCTTCCAACATTCTCCTACATAATTTTTCTGACAATGTGGGCATGCTCTAGGAGTTTGACGGTCATGCTGATTCGGCTGCGGAGCCCTCTGAATCTGTCCCGTCTGGCCCTTTCTTGGAATCTTGACCCAACGTCCAGGTCTACCTCTACTTCTATCATCCCTGGGCCTCTTCCTAGTTTCATCACGAGCCTCTCTAGGCTGTGACCGGCGCATGTCACTCTCTACCCGATAACAAACATCCAGCATCTCTTCAAATGTCTTCAGACTAGACCCTGCTATAGCCGTCCGTATGCAGGGGTTCAAACTTTCTTCGAATTTAAGCATCTTCATTCTATTAATTTCAAACACCATGGGCGTGAATTTGCCCAAGGCATGGAATCTATCAGCATAGTCGGAAATGGACATCCTCCTTTGTTCAAATTTATCAAACTGCCTCATCTTCTCCAAAATGGCATTTTCAGGCACGTAGTAATCCTTGTAGGCCTGTACGAATTGTCTCCACATAATAAGAGGAGTCATCTTTGGCAGAATTCTGCTCCACCAGGCATTCGATCGGCCACTCAATAAGGGCGTGGCCACATCCACTTTCAGTTCCTCAGGCAATTGCAACAGCCTGAAGCATTTCTCCACCTCATCCAGCCAGAATCCGGCTACTTCTGGATCGATGGTCCCCTCAAAATTTGGGGTATGCATCTTTCGCATCTCCCCAATGTAATACCTGATACCGTGCTGAGGAGGTGGAGGAGGAGGAGGTTGTTGTTGTTGTTGCTACTATTGTTGAGCAATCCCTTGAGCTATCACTGTGATAGCGTCCATCAGTTCTTGAGGTACCACCATCTGCGGTGGTGGAGGGTTATCGTTCCCGTTGCCACCGTTTCCCTGATGATCTCTTCTGGGAGGCATTGTCTGTAAGATCACGCTTATTAGCATTCAGCCATTCTAAAGATAATACTGAAAGCCCTTATGCGTTGTACAAGATGGAACTCGCAAACTAAAATAAAATAACATTGGTTGATTAAATTTTATTGTGCTCGCACACACCCATCTCAATCAAACTTATATCTAAGATCATATACTTAGACCTATGAATCAACTTAAGGTCAAGATCATAGCTTAGACTCTACATGACACAACCTAGGTCTCCGAGGCAGATCTGAAGCCTCGGCTCTGATACCACCTGTAGCGCCCCGACCTGGACAGCGGATCCGAACCGGTGCACCCGTCGTAGCTTACTAAGAAGACTACAAGACGTCTCATCTCTCGAATACACATCATCAATGACGTAAGAGAAATAAGCGCGGAAATACATGTAAAATAATTCTAAACCATCAATCTGTACATCAAAAGGCAACGTAACCATCAAGGGTTGTTTATGGACGCAGCCATCTAAATCCTCAAATAAATGCAAGAAAGCTGGAATATTAAAAGATAGTCTAAAACGATTCCCAACATAAGCTCTAAGCATCTCATTCAGCCCACTCACTGTCGTCTTCTATGAAAATCATGTCGTAACTAGGTTCATCTGCAAAACCAAAAGTAGTACCCTTAGCGAAAAACTCTAGCAAGTAACCCGCTTATAAGACGTACGGAATCAACACATGGCAAGACATGAGTAATATTTAAATCAAGGGGTGAAGGGGCACATGTCTTGTATAACTTCACGAATGTAGATTTACAGCACAATAGAATAAGAACATTAATGAATAAGCATTTAGCAACTCAATAACAATTCAATCTCAATTCAATCGTACCATAACGTCTCACGTGATGCATGACAAAATATGCACTACACTACACAGTCACAAATGCTTATGCATTTCTTTTCAAAACAGTGCAATGCATGTCACAATATCCGGTCACATAACTTTATACCCTGTGGTGGGCCACAGCTTGTCTTTATACCCTGTGACGCACCACAGCTCAACTTTATACCCTGTAATGTGCCACAGCTTGTCTTTATACCCTATGGCACATTACAACTCACTTTATACCCTGTGATGGTTACAGCTTGTCTTTATACCCTGTAACGCATCAAAGCTCATTTCGCAAACTTTATACTCTGTGCCGAGGCACAGCTCTTATCAAATCATAATGAAAATGCAAGTGCCATGATGCAAGAATGCACGATTTCTCATCATTCATTCACATTCAACTGTCAATCAATCATTCGAGACTCACCTTATTCACACACTCGAGCGTATCCTTTCCGACAAATCAACATCACCTAAACATTCATTCTAGGACCCAAAGGATGATGTAGGAACCCTCATGTTCCTCTTTTTGAACTCTGTAGAGCCTCATACGTTCATTCCTAACCCCTTAAGTCATTCACGTTGAAGTCCGATTCGAATACCCTACGAAGTCTCCACCGTTGATTCACCATCTTAAGTCATGTTTCCAAGACTTAGACTAACCTCAATCATGTCCTAAGAAGTCCCTAAGGTCAACCAAAGGATCCCCTAGCTTCCCTCTTTCTTCCCTTATTTTCCCACAAAACTGGTTGACATCATCCCCTACATCGATCGATCGATGTGACTTCATACCCTCACATCGATCGATCGATGTCCATCAGAGAACATCGATCTCTCACCCCTTTATACATCGATCGATCGAAGTGACTTCGAACCCTCACATCGATCGATCGATGTCCATCAGAGAACATCGATCTCTCACTCCTTTATACATCGATCGATCGATGTCCATTAGGGAACATCGATCTCTCACCCTTTTATACATCGATCGACCTATATACTACTGGGACACATCGATCTCTCACCCATCAGACATCGATCGATCGATGTACTTCGAACTCTGACATCGATCGATCGATGTCACTGTTTTCTAGAATTTCCTCTGCGAATTCCTGCAGAAACTGCAGATCTCAACCCAAACGTTTTCCAACTCTCTTCCAACCATTCCAAGCCTAATCCTCACGATCAATCCATCCTTAATCCACTAAAAACAACACCTTTAACGTACCAAACAAAGATTCAATCCGAAAACTCAAATCATTACCACAACCAACCCAAAATCTCACCTTTTTCACCCTCTTAACCCTCCATCCGAATATAGCACAAAATAGGGTTCATGGGATTGGGTTCTGTATGATCTCACATATTTCAACAACAACAACAATGATTTCAATCAAATAGCGGCCAAATCTTGAAACCAAAACACATAAATCACGTATAGATTCAGAGTAAGAAACTACTGCATGGTGATCCAATTTTGATATCAAAAATAGGCCTTTTCTCTTTCGAAAAACGTAGGAACTCGTAAGTAGATTACTTGCCTGAGATTACTCGAAGAAGATCTGAAAAACAAGCGAATAACGGATTAGTTCTTGAGGGAGTTCTTCTCCTAGGGTTGCAAGGTGTCCAAAAATCGCCTAAGGGATAGAGAGAAAAAGGAGCGTCGGTTTCTTTCTGAAATATGGGGAAACTAACATTCTGTCAGTTTTGATATGGGAAGGGTAAAATTTGAGTTTCTAAATTATATCCTATTATCTCATTTATCTTAAAGGATTAAATTCTAATATTCAATTCTAAATTAAATACTAATTAATTCTAAAATTTAATCCTTTCAACAAATTCCAATTAATTCTATTACTTAATTCTTTATTCATTACCATTTATGGTCTGTAAGGTCCGAAATACACTCTAGAGGGGGGGTGAATAGAGTGTTTGGCTCTTTTGCGGAATTTTCTTGTTTTTCTCAACTCAAAAAGATATTCAAAATCAGAGCAAGAATTGGAGATGAGAGACAATGAAAGAGTACACCGGATATAGAGTGGTTCGAATCGTAAATGATTCTACTCCACTACCACTTTGTTTCCAAAGTGGATTTTCAACAACTACTCTTCTTATTATGAACAATAAGAACAACCACAGCAACACTTACACTAACACTTTAGTGTAAGCAACAACAACAGCAACTTCTTGCACAACACACTTGTGCAACTACAGCAACTACAGTTCTTAGCAAGAACAACTTCTTGCTTCCTCACAACTTCAACAAAAGTTCTCTCAAGAACTTCTCACAATGGGTTGAAGATATATAGTAAAGTTCACACTCTCTCACAAGTCTAAGCACAAGCTAGAGATCAAATATTTATGGTTCCTCTTGTGCTTGACTCTCTCTCAATATACAAACAATGAAGATCAAAGAAAGCTAAACAAGCTTTAAATAAATTTACAAGTATGAGAGAAATATACAACAATGTAAAGTGAAGCTAGATGATGTTGAAAGTGTGTCATTGCTTCATCCAAGCCTCCTCTATTTATAGATGAAGTTCACCACGTTTTTGAGGCTCTCCACCAAGTCTTCATCTTCAAAAATGTCAAGATAGTGCCCAAATAGTCTTTAGCAACCCGATGGAGTGATTTGATCTTGGATAGCCACCCTAGAGAATCTTAGACATGTATACAATAGTCAAAGAAGCATGTAGTATGTTGGGTTAAAGTCCACAAGAAATTTGAGCAAGATTGGAGAGAGAAAACATCATAAATCTCCCTTGGATTTTGTTCCAACGTTTGAAAAATTTTGAATTCTGGAGACGTCGATCGATCTACGTGCCAGAGCTGAGAGATCGACGTCTCTCAGTCAGACGTCGATCGATCGACGTGAGCCTGCTGAGAGATCGACGTCTCTCAGTCAGACGTCGATCGATCGACGTGTGCCTGCTGAGAGATCGACGTCTCTCAGTCAGACGTCGATCGATCGACGTATGTCTGCTGAGAGATCGACGTCTCTCAGTCAGACGTCGATCGATCGACGTATGTCTGGCTGAGAGATCGACGTCTCTCAGTCAGACGTCGATCGATCGACATACCTTATACTGAGAGATCTACGTCTCTCAGTTATACGTCGATCGATCCATGTCTCTTGACGTGGATCTAAGATCTCAAACTTTTTCCAAGTTTTTCATGGATCTTGCCATGTGGTACCTGAGGGGATGACGTGTTTTTCAACCGGTCTATGAGAGATTTACGTTTCGCACATGTTTAATTTATTTTGAACTTAAGGTGTGAAATCAAACATCTTTTTATATCATCAAAACATTTTATAATCTTACAATCTCCCCCTTTTTGATGATTTCAAAACCAAGATTCTAAAAAGTTTTTGCTCCGTTTCAATTGTCTGAATGTTTCAAAATTTGAAAAACATCAATCTCCCCCTAAGTATATGCACTCTTTACTTTCTACAAAAAATCAATTTTGAACCCAATCAAAATACTCTTCCTTACATTTGCTCCCCCTCAACCAATCAACAATTTTCAATGGTTTGCATTTTTCAAACTTTTTGCCAAAAGCAATTTTCCATTGTAACACATAAGCCACTTAAGCAACATGCCATTTTTCATCAAGCCAAAAACCAATCAAATATACCAAGATCTTAACAGTGCCAATAATGTCAACAAGCCATAGTACCCATAGTACCAATAAGTATTGGTTTTGAAATAAGTCAAAACCAATACTTAAGTCATTCTCTCCCTTTTTGAAAGCATCAAACAAGAGTAAAGTTAAAGCACAAACACTTTCAACACATAACTAAGCTAGAAAAAAAATCGTCTAGTCTTCATCAGATGAAAACGTGACTCCAGGAATGCACGCTTTCATCTTGGCCTTGAACTTGGCAAATCTTGATTCATGCACCGTCACTTTGCCCTTTAGCTCGTCAACCTCCTGTTGAAGGCTGAGGACTTGAGCTTGGAGTTCCGGGACATTTGAGCTTAAACGACTTGTTTGAGCTTGAGTCTCCGGTTCCGGAATGGGTGCCTCATTCGGAATGCCTTCTTCTTCTCTTTCTTCTTCCTCTTGCTCTTTCCTCATTGCCTCTTTTCTAGATTTCAGGATTTGTTGGATGTTGGCTTTGTCATAGTAGTCCTTGTGCGTTATATTGTCAACATCCATATCATCCACATAAATTCCCGACTTCACAAGCATTCTATAGATAAGATTACTGTAGGGAAGGGCCTTGTTTTGTTTGGTTGCGGCTTCCACTACGTTCGTCATAAAAAGGTTTCCAAAGTTAACCTTCTCTCGGTTAGCTATTCTATATGCTATGTAAAAGTCGAGGTTACTAGGCAATTTGGCAGATTTACCATTGACACAGAATGTAACAATGGCAAGAAGGGTACGGCAAACCAAAGGCATATTATTAGTGTTTTTACTAGGATGAAAACCTAAGAAGGTTTTCACCTCATCTTCGGAAACCTTCCACCTAGCCGTATCCCATTTCCAAGCATCAAACTCATAGTATCCTTCATTTGGCACACTAATCAAATTGCAGATTTTTGCAATTGTTAACCTCAAATGATGTCCATCAATAACCGAGTTTAGAGCAAAAGGAATACCATTCAAATACTCAATCCATAAGTTTGCATAAAAAAGCCTTGTATACGTAGTGGACATTTTGAGCATCTCTTGTTGATTCCAAATACTCCTCCACTCTTGAAAATCTAACCACTCAATGATGTCTCTTAGTTCATCATTGCTTAGAATATCGTTTATTCTAAGCAATTTGAGTGGGATAGTGGCTCTCTCATCATCTTCCCACTTATTAAACAAATTTTGAGAATGTCTAGAGATATAACTTACGTGCCCAGGGATTAGGGGTTCCTCCAAAGCATCCTTTGCATCCTTAGTTTTGACCCAAGGGAAGTTTGAGAGGGTCAACTCACTCCTAAGCTCTTCAAGTACTTGAGCCCCACTTTCATCCATAGGTTGCTTTCTTCTAGGTTGAGAGGATTGACCATGAGAAGAGCTTGAACCTTCACCCCTAGAGGATCTTGGTCTCTTGGTTGTATTCTTGCTTCTTGAAGACATTTGAGGAGAATTTTTAGGGCTAGAACAGTTTTTGGATATGAAATTTGGGGATTTTAGGTTGAAATGGAAGATTTCAAGGGAGGAACTCAAGATTTAATAGTGGAAATGAGTCAGACCTTGATTTCAAGATGGATTTGAAGTGGGATGCGTTTTTGGAAGAGAAGAGATGGCTGCCTTTTAGGGTTTTGCTGCTGGAATAGGAAGAAATGAGGCAGATCTGCGTTTTTGCAGAAATATATAGCTGCAGAATTCGATGACGTCGATCGATCGACGTCTGAGTTCGACGTACGTCGATCGATCGATGTCAGAGATCGACGTACGTCGATCTCTCGTTTTAGACACGTCGATCGTTCGACGTGCCCCCTATTTTGGGTTTTCCAATTTTCATCCCCTTAACTGATGTTTATCATTCCTAATCTTGTTCTAATTGATTCGAATGTCTCGGTGGGAAGAGATTTGGTAAAGATATCTGCCAATTGGTCATTTGTTGAAACAAACTCAATGCATACCAAACCTTTTTGGATGCAATCTCTTATGAAGTGATGCCTCACTTCAATGTGTTTTGTTCTACTATGATGAACCGGGTTTTTTGCTATACTTATGGCTGAGGTATTATCACATAAGATGGGAACTTTATCAAACTTAACATTGTAATCATTCAATGTGTTTGTCATCCAAAGTAGTTGTGCACAACATGAAGCGGCCGATATATATTCGGATTCCGCCGTTGAAAGTGACACACTATTTTGTTTCTTGGAAAACCAAGAAACTAAGCAATCTCCAAGGAATTGACATGTTCCGGACGTGCTTTTCCTATCAACAAGGTTTCCGGCATAGTCGGAGTCACTATATCCTCTTAAATCAAAACATCCATTTTTGGGATAAAACAATCCAAAGTTCAAAGTTCCTTTTAAATACCTAAAGATACGTTTAATGGCAACTAAATGCGATTCCTTAGGCATACTTTGAAATCTAGCACATAAGCACACAGCATGCAAAATATCCGGCCTACTAGCAGTCAAATAAAGTAAACTACCAATCATACCCCTATATTTTGTTACCTCAACCGGCTTTCCTTTTTCGTCTTTGTCAAGCTTTGTACTTGTGCTCATCGGAGTGCTCACACTTCTTCCATCCTCGAATTTGTACTTCTTGAGCAAATCCTTTGTATACTTTGTTTGAGATATGTACACTCCATCTTGAGTTTGCTTGATTTGTAGACCAAGAAAGTAGTTGAGTTCACCCATCATACTCATTTCAAATTCTCCTTCCATCAATTTAGCAAAATGCTCACAAAGAGAATCATTAGTAGCACCAAATATGATATCATCCACATAAATTTGAACAAGCAATTGATGGTTTCCTTGTTCTTTAATAAAAAGAGTAGTGTCGACTTTTCCTCTTGAAAACTCGTTTTCAAGTAGGAAGTTACTTAATCTATCATACCAAGCCCTAGGAGCTTGTTTAAGTCCATAAAGTGCCTTTTTGAGTCTAAAAACATGATTTGGATAATCATGATTTTCAAACCCCGGAGGTTGAGCTACATAGACCTCTTCTTGAATTATTCCATTCAAGAATGCGGATTTCACATCCATTTGATATAGTTTGAAATCCTTATAGCATGCATATGCTAATAACATCCTAATAGCTTCTAACCTAGCCACGGGGGCAAAAGTCTCATCATAGTCTATGTCTTCCTCTTGCCTATAGCCTTGGGCTACTAACCTAGCTTTGTTTCTAGTGATGTTTCCTTTATCATCCATTTTGTTTCTAAATACCCATTTAGTGCCAATTACGGGATGACCACTAGGTTTAGCAATTAATTCCCACACATCACTTCTCTCAAATTGATTCAATTCTTCTTGCATAGCTAATACCCAATCTTCATCATTTATTGCTTCTTTTATATTTTTAGGCTCAACTTGTGAAATGAAGGCATTTTCATTGAATTTTCTCCTTGTTATTACACCTTGGCTAGTTTCACCTAGTATCAACTCTTTAGGGTGATCTTTCCTATATTTATATGAATCCGGCAAATTTGAGGTATCCCCTCCGACTTCTTCATCTTCAGCCTTAGGTTCAAGTGGATCAATCCTAAGGTTGATGACAATATTACCTTTTGGATTCTCAAATTTTTCTATATGACTTACTTCAATTATTTCATCTTCATCATCATCATTATTAACATTTGACTTATCATCAATAAATTCACTAAACTTGACATGGATTGATTCTTCAACTTTCATACTTCTCTTATTATATACTCTAAATGCTTTGCTATTTTGAGCATAACCCATAAAGATTCCTTCATCCGCTTTGAAGTCGAGTTTATCCAAATTGTCTTTGGTGTTAAGTATAAAACACTTACAACCAAAAACCTTGAAATAACCAATATTTGGTACTCTACCTTTCCAAAGCTCATAAGGAGTCTTTTTGAGAAATGGTCTCAAATAAACTCTATTGATCACATGACAAGCGGTATTTACCGCTTCAGCCCAAAAATATTTGGGTAGCACAAATTCATTTAGCATGGCTCTACTCATTTCTTGAAGTGTTCTATTTTTCCTTTCCGCAACACCATTTTGTTGAGGAGTTCTTGGAGCTGAAAAATTGTGTCCATACCCTTTGGATACACAAAATTCTTGAAATTCTCCATCAAACTCACCACCTCTATCACTTCTAATTTCCTTAATTGTGTCTTCTCTTTGATTTTCTAATCTCTTACAAAGCTTGATAAATTCTTGACATGCATCATTCTTTTTAGCTAAGAACATTACCCAAGTGTACCTAGAGTAGTCATCTACCACCACAAAGGTGTAATGTTTTCCACTTAGGCTTGCTGTACCAATATCCCCATACAAATCCATATGAAGCAATTGTAGAGGTTTGGTGGTGGAGATTTCACTTTTGGGCTTGAAACTTGTTTTAACAAGCTTTGCTTTTTGACAAGTGTCACATAAGCCATGGTTTTCGAAATTTAGTTTTGGAAGACCTTGGACTTTTTCATTTTTGCAATTCTCTTTGAAATTCTTGAAACTAATGTGTCCAAGTCGTCTATGCCATAGTTGAGTCAAATCATTTTTGGCAACTAGGCAAGAAACATTTTGTGATATCAAATCATGTGTGCTAAATTTGTAAACATCATTTTTACGAATAGCTTCGAAAACAATCTTATCGTTCTTTTTCACAACACATTTTCTTTTCACAAACTCAATTTGAAAATTAGCATCACATAGTTGGCTAACACTTATCAAATTATACTTAAGCCCTTCTACATATAGTACATTATTAATAGTAAAGGAAGAATTACCAATTTCTCCATGTCCAAGGATTTTGGCTCTCCCATTGCCAAAATGCACCGTTCCACCATCTTGGAGCTTGAGCTTGGTGAACAACGTCTTGTCTCCAGTCATGTGAGTTGAACATCCGCTGTCCATAAGCCATTTGGTTCCTTCTTCTTTGGCTACTCCATTTATCTTGAGAGCCTACAAAACCAAAAGATGTATGCATTGGTACCCTTTGATGATTGGGTCCTTTAGGGTTAGTTTTTCGACCCTTAGGCTTCCAAACGTATGTGCTCTCAAATCGAGCTCTACATGCTTTCTTTACATGTCCTAGTTTGTTGCAATAAAAACACGTGGGTACAAGCTTTGGTTTAGAAGATGATAAATTTTGTTGTGATTTTCTATTGTTTGCCTTTTTCTTTAAAGACTTGAGTTTAATAGAAGATGATGAGTTAAATCCTAAACCGGATTTATCATTTCCAATTCGTTGATTCCCAAGTAGTATGTCTAAGTTGTTTTTCCCATTTGTTAGTCTTTGTAAGTCTAATTTTAGTTTTTCACATTCTTTTCTAATTTCTTCCTTTTCATGAGCTACGGTTTTATGCATAGTAAGTATGATATCATACTCTTGAACCATCAAAATATTTTTGTCATGCAAGCTCTTATTTTCTAAAATGCATTTCTTGAACTCTTTCTTTAAATGCTTATATTTCAAATTTAATTTTTCAAAGTCATCTTGCAAATCTCCTATTTCATCATGCAAATTTGAAGGGTTAGAGTTTACCTCAAGGTCGTCTTCAATCGCCATAAGACAAGTATGTTGAACCTTTGAATTTTCAACCATTGCCACAAGTCCAACACCTTGATCTTCACTCTCTTCTCCTTCCGATTCCGAAAGGAGATCATCCCACGTGGTTACCTCCGCATTGAGGGCTTTCTTCTTTTGAGGAAAGACTTTCTTTTCTTGCTTTTGCGGCTCTTTTACGTGGCAATCGGCAATGAAGTGACCGGGTCGACCACATCTATAGCAACTTTCACTTGCTTCTTTTTCTTTAGATGGTTTCTTGAAAAACTTTCTTGCTTGAGCTTTGTTTCTAGTTGCCATTCTTCTAAATTTTCTTACAAGAAGGGCAACTTCCTCATCCGAATCATCGGACTCTACCACCAATCCTTTGTGTGATGCTTGTGTAGGCTTGATAGGATTCATCCTATTTTGTTCATCAATAAGAATTTCATGAGTAAGAAGATTACCGGATAGCTCATCAAGAGTAAGAGTCTTGAGATTCTTTGATTCGGTGATGGCAGTGACTTTGGGTGTCCATTCTCTTGGCAAGGAGTTGAGGAGTTTTGAGACAAGGTCTTCGTTTGAGATTTTCTTGTCAACCATAGAGAGTTGATTCACTATTCGTGTGAATCGGTCGATTGTCTCCTCAATCTTCTCACCGCTCTTCATTCCGAACATCTCATACTCCTTTATGAGCATGAGTCTTTTGGCCATTCTTACTTGCTCAGTTCCTTCATGTATCATTTCAAGCCTTTTCCATGCCTCGTGGGCTGTTTCAAGGCCTTGGAGTCTAATGAGCTCAGTGGTAGTTAGAGCACTTGAGAGAATGTCAAAAGCTTTACCATTAATGGCGAACTTTATCTTCTCTTCGTCGGTGTAGTCATCCTCATCTTTAAACATTGATTCTCCTTTTGAGTTGGTAATCATTGGAACTTCAATTCCTTTGACAACAGCTCTCCATATATCAAATCCACAGCCTTTCAAATGATTGATCATTCGAAATTTCCACAAAGAATAGTTTTGGACATCAAACATAGGAGCTTTAGTGTTTGATCCGGAAAATAGTGCAGTAGGCTTAGGAGATGAGGAGGTTGAGGTTGAGGTTGAGGTTGTCATTGCCATGATCTTTAACCTTGCTACTTGCAAAGATTGGCCAAGCAATCAAGGTTAGGCTCTGATACCAATTGTAAGGTCCAAAATACACTCTAGAGGGGGGGTGAATAGAGTGTTTGGCTCTTTTGCGGAATTTTCTTGTTTTTCTCAACTCAAAAAGATATTCAAAATCAGAGCAAGAATTGGAGATGAGAGACAATGAAAGAGTACACCGGATATAGAGTGGTTCGAATCGTAAATGATTCTACTCCACTACCACTTTGTTTCCAAAGTGGATTTTCAACAACTACTCTTCTTATTATGAACAATAAGAACAACCACAGCAACACTTACACTAACACTTTAGTGTAAGCAACAACAACAGCAACTTCTTGCACAACACACTTGTGCAACTATAGCAACTACAGCTCTTAGCAAGAACAACTTCTTGCTTCCTCACAACTTCAACAAAAGTTCTCTCAAGAACTTCTCACAATGGGTTGAAGATATATAGTAAGGTTCACACTCTCTCACAAGTCTAAGCACAAGCTAGAGATCAAATATTTATGGTTCCTCTTGTGCTTGACTCTCTCTCAATATACAAACAATGAAGATCAAAGAAAACTAAACAAGCTTTAAACAAATTTACAAGTATGAGAGAAATATACAACAATGTAAAGTGAAGCTAGATGATGTTGAAAGTGTGTCATTGCTTCATCCAAGCCTCCTCTATTTATAGATGAAGTTCACCACGTTTTTGAGGCTCTCCACCAAGTCTTCATCTTCAAAAATGTCAAGATAGTGCCCAAATAGTCTTTAGCCACCCTATGGAGTGATTTGATCTTGGATAGCCACCCTAGAGAATCTTAGACATGTATACAATAGTCAAAGAAGCATGTAGTATGTTGGGTTAAAGTCCACAATGTTGAGAAATATGTTTGGATAATTTTCAAAGTCATGATTTTAAGTGTTACATATCACATATGGTGTTATAAATGAAAAAAGATGAATAAGTGAAGAAAAATGATATTGATGTTTAGTTTTTTTTTGAAATAATTTTCTAAAATGTGATGAATTGGTTGTTTTCATTTGCATATGATTTATACAGGTTCATTATGTGAATATTATGTGTTTTTGGTGATTTTAAATGTCTTGTGACTAACGTGCCTTGGAAGTTTCTACAACTTACCAAAAAGGGCAAAATTGGTATTTTGAGTTTTGTAGGAACATGATATGATGAAAATATTTCAAGGATTTATTCTTATCCTATTTATCATGACAAAGGTGATATCATGAGTATTTATGACCATCCGGGTCATTTCTGGAGTTTTCTTACACCAGGGGTATTTTGGTAATTTTACCCCCAAGGGTATTTTTGGTATTTTCACTCAAGGAATCTCTTGAGCATATTATTATCTTCATTCTGGAGCTGTGTTATTATTATTTTGAAGATAATATGGTGATCTTATATCTTATTCTCTCAACCGATGATATTATTGACTATAGCTGGATATGTGACGATTTGAGATGTCACATTCTATTTTTTCTTGAAGACCCTCTTGTATATGTTATAAGAGGATGTTTATCATCATTATTCAGAGATATTAAATGTGTCAAAGGTGTGGAAATGTTCTTGATATATAAGAAGAAATATTGGGGAATTTCGGTGTTACACGTTGACATAATCTTGTCAAGTGTTATCTATTTATTTCTTCTTCAAAAATCTGAGTTGCTACACATATATGTATGGTCAAAAACGTGAGTTTGCAGTTGAGAATGATACATTATTCATTTTATGAGTTGGACACAAGTGAACCAACCAAAAAGGAGCTAGTTGGCAAAATTGCCAACTTGGAAATTTTCAAAAATATAGCCAACGGCTATATGGCTTCTTGGAGTATTTTTAGCAGATTTTTAGAAGTCAAATGGAGCTCTCACATGTCCTATTATGGTGATTGAAGTTGGGGATAATTTGGTGGTATTATCCTTTCTTATTTTATTAAGAAAAAAAATCAAAGTTTTTTTTGAAAATACAAAGTAGCCAACGGCTACTACTTGTAAATGGAGCTGAATTTTGACTTTGAAATGGTAATTGGTCACATGCCTATTCTTGTGCCAAAAAGTTGAGAAGATGATGGAGTTGTTGTGGTGCTATTATCTTCACATTTTCAAGATAATTCCAAGTCACTTTTTAGGTGGAATTTTCGGCAACAAGGTGATGTCAATGTGGACCAATCATTGTGTTTTATTTTGCCAAGTGTACAAAGCCAACCAATGATGAGAAGACATTTGGAGTTGATGATGAAGATGATGACACATTGGCATTCTTATCTTCAAGGCTCAAATCACACTATAAATAGAGGCATTGGTGAAGAAGATGAAACACACTTGAAGCTCACAAGCATTCTATAGCTTTCATATTCATCTTCTTGTTCTTGTTGTTGTATTTTGTTGTAGCAAAGTTGTTCTTAATATTTTGGTGAGCTACAAGCCTCTTGAGCTTCATTTGTAAGATTGATTAGCCATCTTTATAAGGCTACATCAATAGGTGTTGGAGGTATTGCAACTAAGTGTTGCTTAGAAGGTGATTATCCAAGTCTTGAGTAGGGTTGGTGTATAACCCAAGGATCAAGCTTGGCTCTTGTTGTAAGGTGTTCATATCATAGTGAAATCCAAGGAAAGGTGTTCCTTGGGACTGGAGTAGGTCACATTGACCGAACCAGGATAAATCCTCGGTGTTCTTCTCTTGTTTCTTTATTTCTGTTTTCTGCCCATTTTTGACTGCAGTTTTCACCCAACTTTACACAATTTGAAAAAATAGCTAAACATTTTCAAAATTCGTGATTTTTGGTGGAGTTATACTTCAGACTGTTAGCTTTCATTTGCAACAAGAATCACTTGATTTGAGCAAGTAAAAGTTAGTCTTTCAGTCTTTGCAAGATAACTGCTCCAATCTGACTGCAATCTGACCAGTTTTGAGAAAAGTTAAATTCTGTATTTTTCAAGAATTGTTTGAGGTCAGGGCATTTTGGAAACTTCATCTACACATCCTAAGGAGTGTTTTGATATAAAGATCAACCTTTTTGGTTGAGTATTCAAAGAGAAACACTATTTTCAAAATCAGCAACATTCTGTCCAATTCTGTCCAGATTGACCATCTAAATCTTTTAATTTGTTTGAAGGGTCAAACGATCTTATTTTTGTCTGATTTTTGGACATAGTCTTGTTAACTCATTGAAGTTTGATTCTGAAAAGTTTCATAATTTTTGGAGTTGTGTACAATTACTTGTGAATTTTTGAAAAACGGGTTCTGAATCTGAGTTGGTCTCAGATTCTGTTTTCAAGGGGATTTTAACAAAGGGTTGTAGTGTAATTTCCGCTAACCACTATTCACCCCCCCCTCTAGTGGTGTTCATTGCAGGTGCACGGTCCAACATTTGGTATCAGAGCCAGACCAACACCACTCAAAAGAAGCAAGATTCAACACCGTACGAACAATACAAGGCCAAGAAACAACAATTCATAATATACTGCTTGTCTCAAATCAAAGGTACATACTATGGCTATTGTTTCTCACAAAGGTGAGTTGGAAGGTATGTCCACACAACGCCCTCCTCTTTTTGATGACAATAATTTTGTTCATTGGAAACTAAGAATGAGGCTATTCTTAATGGCTATAGACATCGATTTATGGTCTATAGTTGAAGATGGGCCGTACATTCCAATGAAAGTTGTACAAGTTAGTGGAGTAACTCAAGAGGTTGAAAAATATAAAAGTGAATGGTCATCAGATGATAAAAAGAAAATGTCCATGAATGCTAAAGCTATGCAATTACTTTTGAATGGACTTACAACTTCTGAAGCAGGATATGTGTCAAATTGCACAAGTGCACACGACATGTGGAAATCACTTGTATTAAAGCATGAAGGTACTAGTGGTGTTAAAGAGTCAAAAATAAACATGCTTATGACTGAATTAGAGACTTTCAAAATGTTGCCAAACGAATCCATAACATCTATGGATTTGAGGATTACTAATATTTTCAATGCCCTTGAAGCTTTAGGGAAGTCATTTTCGAACAATGAAAAGGTTCAAAAGGTGCTACGAAGTCTCCCTGCTGAATGGGATCCAAAGGTGACTGCAATCGAGGAGACAAAGTCAATCACCAAGATGGATGAATTGATCGGGTCTCTTAAAGTCTATGAGGTAAAACTGAACCAACGAAAGTCTGAATCGTCTAAGTCATCCAGTAAGTCAATAGCCTTCAAAACAACTGAAACACATGCTAATAACGATGATAGTAATAGTGATACTGAATTAGACGATGACTTGATATTGATTGCTAGAAAACTTAGAAAGTTTTTCAAACGCCCAAATAGGAATAGACAACATAATTCTTCTTCTTCTTCTTTTTCTCAATCTAAGAAAAATAACACAAACAAATGGTATAATAAAGAATTAAAGTGTTATGAATGCGGTCAAAAAGGACATATTTCATACGATTGTCCAACAAAGAAAAATAATAATAAAAACAACAATAATAAACAAGCCAAGGACAAGGAAGCTCAAACGTCAAAGACAAAGGAGTCTAAGGCAAGAAAAGGGAAACGAGCAATGAAGGTGAGCACATGGAGCGACTCATCCGACTCAGAATCCGAAACTGAGGAAGCTCAAGTGTGCTTCGTATCCAACGAGGTATGTTCTTCTTCTGATAGTGATTCTGATAGTGACATGACATTTGATGAAATGTATGAAGAATTCCTACGAATGCATGCTCACTGTAAGAGGCTCTCTAAAGAAAAGAAGAAACTAGTTGAAGAAAATGACAAGTTGAAGACGTCCAACTTGGAATTTTCCGATCAACTAGAATCTCTTAAACAAGAGTCTACTAATACTCTTGATTCTTTAGAGAACAAAATTGAATCATATAGGAAAGATGAACAAAAGTTACAAATGGAAAATAAAATGTTGAAATCCAAGTTAGAAAGTTGTGAAAATGAAATAGTGCAACTTAAGTCTTCTAAATTTACCTTAGAAAAAATGATAGAACAATTTAAATCGGGTGCAAATATGTTAGATACACTTATCTCATCACAAAAGTATGGCAATGATAAAACCGGCCTAGGCTATAAAGAAGAAAACGAAAAAGTAAATGAAAAGACTAAGTTTGTTTCATCTAGTACAAAGTTGCCATATAATACAAAATCAACTTTGCCTGCTACATCTTCTTCTACACCTTCTTCTACTCATATCAAGGCAAAAATACAACACAAACCCACCAATATGCACACGCATAAACAGTACATCTAGGCCAAATTTTGCATCTAGACAACCTAGAAATCATGCCTACATGTATACAAATGCAACTAGACCAAATAAAATGCATCCAACTTTTTATGAACCTAAGCATAAGCAACTCTCATACAAGTCTTATAGAAATACACATGAATATACATATAGAGCACCATATAAGAAACAAAATCGCATGCCTTATACACATTATAAGATTCGGTCATCCTATAATGATTATCAACCATGGCGCAACATGTATAACAATGCATCCTCACTTATGTGGAATAATCATCTATATGCTTATCCTTCTTACTTTAACCATGCTAAAAATATGCCTAGAAAGTATATTCAAGTTTGGATACCTAAGGGTTATCTAAACAAGAATAATGCCCCTAACATTCAAGGACCCAAATAAAGGGTACCTAAAACTTTGTCTCCATTGTAGGAAAAATGCAAGGAATGCAAGAAAGAGGCAAAGTCAAAGAATCTAAAAACCAAATGGTTTTTAGATAGTGGATGTTCGAGGCATATGACGGGCAACCCCAATCTATTCACCGAACTTGAACATATTGATGGTGGAAAGGTAACATTCGGTGACAACAACAAAGGAAAAGTTGTTGGAAAAGGAACAATCGGGGACCCAAACACATTTCAAATACGAAATGTGTTGCTAGTAAGCAATCTCTCTTATAATTTACTTAGTATTTCTCAACTTATAGATTGTGGTTATAATGTCTCCTTTCTTCCCAATTCTTGTGATATAATAAATGAAAAAGGAGAAACGGTTTTAAAAGGAAATAGAGATGGAAATATTTATACCCTTACCTTAGATAACATGTTAAATGCTAAGGTTAAGTGTCTAATATCACATGACTTAGATGTGAATTTATGGCATAGAAGATTAGGCCATATAGGAATTTCAACCATTAGGAAATTATCTAAAAAGAATTTAATTAGAGGTATGCCTAAGTTAGACTTAGATAATTTTCAAATGTGTGAAACATGTATTAAGGGAAAACACATTAAAGAAACCTTAAAACCGAAACATGAAGTGAGTACTAGTCATGTACTAGAATTGCTTCACTTAGACTTATTTGGTCCAAGTAGGACAAGAAGTCTAGGTGGACACTACTATGTGTGTGTCATAGTAGACGATTACTCACGCTACACATGGACATTGTTCTTAACACACAAAGACGATGCTCCTATTAGCAATCGAAACCCTTATCAAGCAACTTGAAAACATTTACGAAGAAAATGTCAAAAGAATTAGAAGTGATAGAGGTGGAGAATTTAAAAATAAAGACGTAATCAAATTTTGTGAACTTTATGGAATAAAACATGAATTCTCACCACCTAGAACACCACAACTCAATGGAGTTGTTGAACGTAAAAATAGAACGATTCAAGAAGTTGCAAGGACAATGCTGTGTGAAAATAAATTACCTAAGTATTTATGGGCTGAAGCTGTTAACTGTGCATGTTATATTATAAATAGGCTCACTATTAGAAAGAAATTAAATAAAACGCCTTATGAATTGCTAAACAATAGACAACCTAAAATAGATTATCTTAAAGTATTTGGATGTAAATGTTTTGTGCTAAACACTAAGGATAATCTAGATAAATTTGAACAAAAGTCTATTGAATGTATATTTGTTGGATATTCAACTAACTCAAGAGCATATAGGTGTTATAATCCTGCATCTAGAAAAATAATTGAATCCATACATGTGAAATTCAATGAAAATGCATGCTTTGAAGTTAGTGATAAACATCAACATAAACAAGAAACAAATGTTGAAAATATGTTTGATGATGATGTATTACTTGAGCCTGTACTTGATCATCTAGAACCAACTCCCCCTGAACAAGACATGCATGAACCCTTAGATGAAATAAATCAAGAAAATTTGCAATTGGAAGATGATACAACTAATGATCCAATTACATATGATAACATTCACACTAATGAAACATTTGAACAAGATGAGGGTGAACCTAGTCAATCTAGGAATTGGTGGCACCCTAGAGAATTAATCATTGGGGATCCAAGTGTTGGGGTTAGAACACGTAGAAATATAAGTCAACTTGAAGGACATAGCTTAATCTCACAATTAGAACCTAAGAACGTAAAGGAAGCCTTAGGTGATATCTCTTGGATAGATGCTATGCATGAGGAATTAAATCAATTCACAAGGAACAACGTGTGGGACTTAGTACCTAAACCCGAAAACAAGTCTATAATAGGAACGAAAAGGGTGTTTAGGAATAAGATGGACGAACAAGGAAACATTACAAGAAATAAGGCTAGACTAGTCGCACAAGGATATAATCAACAAGAAGGAATAGATTATGAGGAAACCTTTGCACCCGTTGCACGACTAGAAGCAATTAGATTGTTACTTGCGATTGCAAGTCTAAGTAACATTAAACTCTTCCAAATGGATGTCAAGAGTGCATTCTTGAATGGATACATCCAAGAAGAGGTGTTTGTCAAACAACCCCCTGGATTCGAAGATCCAAAGAATCCTAACCATGTTTACAAGCTTAAGAAAGCTTTATATGGTTTGAAACAAGCTCCAAGAGCTTGGTATGATAGATTTGCAAACTTTCTTATTGCAAATAATTATCAAAGGGGAACCATAGACAACACATTATTCCTAAGAAGAAAAGGTAATGATTTGTTAATAGTTCAAATATATGTAGACGATATTATCTTTGGTTCAACTAACCCTACCTTAGTAAAAGACTTCGAAGAATGTATGAAGTCAGAGTTTGAAATGTCAATGGTAGGAGAGTTGAATTATTTCTTAGGACTTCAAATCAAACAAACCCCTCAAGGAATTCACATTAGCCAACTTAAGTATATCAATGATATGATTAAGAAGTTTGGATTTGAAGAGTTGAAACCTACAACTACCCCTATGAGTGTAAGTACCAAACTTGATAAGGATGAAAATGGTAAACCTTTTGATGACACACTTTATAGGTCTATGATTGGCTCTTTGTTATACTCAACTGCATCAAGACCTGATATTATGTTTAGTGTGTGTATGTGTGCTAGGTTTCAATCTTGTCCTAAGGTATCACACTATAATGCAGTGAAAAAGATATTTAGATATCTTAAGCATACACCTCACTTAGGACTATGGTATGATAGAAACGCTAAGTTGGAATTACACGCATATAGTGATGCTGATTATGGTGGTTGCAAGTTAGATAGAAAATCCACTAGCGGCACTTGTCAATTCATAGGAACCAATTTGATCTCTTGGTTTTCTAAAAAGCAAGCTAGTGTAGCTCTTTCTACCACTGAAGCCGAGTATATTGCTTTGAGTTTATGTACTACCCAAATACTTTGGCTTAAACAGCAACTTAGTGATTTTGGCATTAAAATGAAAAAGATTCCAATTTTCTGCGATAGCACAAGTGCAATCAATCTTTCCCGGAATCCGGTGCTTCATTCTAAGGCCAAACACATTGAGGTGCGATACCACTTTCTTCGCGATCATGTTCAAAATGAGGACATACTGATAAACCATATAAGAACTGATCACCAAATCGCCGATATCTTTACCAAACCCCTTAATCAAGCCACGTTTGAAAACTTGCGTGCCAAGTTAGGTATGATGACGTATGATACCATTATATAGTTCTATCTTTTGCATGATTTGCAAAATAAAGGGGGAGATAGAATAAGCACATGATTTTAGTTGGTAAGTCATCATTTGGTATGAAATAATAAGTTTCAATTGGTTATGAGTTGAGTATAGGTTAAGGGGGAGAGTATGAGTTGAGGGGGAGCAACATACTATTTAAAAGTTGAAAACATTTGGTTAAATTTTTAATTATAAGTTGTGACATTAAAATCATGTTAGGTTATTTTGAAAATCATCCAAAAGGGGGAGAATGTTGAGAAATATGTTTGGATAATTTTCAAAGTCATTATTTTAAGTGTTACATATCACATATGGTGTTATAAATGAAAAAAGATGAATAAGTGAAGAAAAATGATATTGATGTTTAGTTTTTTTTTGAAATAATTTTCTAAAATGTGATGAATTGGTTGTTTTCATTTGCATATGATTTATACAGGTTCATTATGTGAATATTATGTGTTTTTGGTGATTTTAAATGTCTTGTGACTAACGTGCCTTGGAAGTTTCTACAACTTACCAAAAAGGGCAAAATTGGTATTTTGAGTTTTGTAGGAACATGATATGATGAAAATATTTCAAGGATTTATTCTTATCCTATTTATCATGACAAAGGTGATATCATGAGTATTTATGACCATCCGGGTCATTTCTGGAGTTTTCTTACACCAGGGGTATTTTGGTAATTTTACCCCCAAGGGTATTTTTGGTATTTTCACTCAAGGAATCTCTTGAGCATATTATTATCTTCATTCTGGAGCTGTGTTATTATTATTTTGAAGATAATATGGTGATCTTATATCTTATTCTCTCAACCGATGATATTATTGACTATAGCTGGATATGTGACGATTTGAGATGTCACATTCTATTTTTTCTTGAAGACCCTCTTGTATATGTTATAAGAGGATGTTTATCATCATTATTCAGAGATATTAAATGTGTCAAAGGTGTGGAAATGTTCTTGATATATAAGAAGAAATATTGGAGAATTTCGGTGTTACACGTTGACATAATCTTGTCAAGTGTTATCTATTTATTTCTTCTTCAAAAATCTGAGTTGCTACACATATATGTATGGTCAAAAACGTGAGTTTGCAGTTGAGAATGATACATTATTCATTTTATGAGTTGGACACAAGTGGACCAACCAAAAAGGAGCTAGTTGGCAAAATTGCCAACTTGGAAATTTTCAAAAATATAGCCAACGGCTATATGGCTTCTTGGAGTATTTTTAGCAGATTTTTAGAAGTCAAATGGAGCTCTCACATGTCCTATTATGGTGATTGAAGTTGGGGATAATTTGGTGGTATTATCCTTTCTTATTTTATTAAGAAAAAAATCAAAGTTTTTTTTGAAAATACAAAGTAGCCAACGGCTACTACTTGTAAATGGAGCTGAATTTTGACTTTGAAATGGTAATTGGTCACATGCCTATTCTTGTGCCAAAAAGTTGAGAAGATGATGGAGTTGTTGTGGTGCTATTATCTTCACATTTTCAAGATAATTCCAAGTCACTTTTTAGGTGGAATTTTCGGCAACAAGGTGATGTCAATGTGGACCAATCATTGTGTTTTATTTTGCCAAGTGTACAAAGCCAACCAATGATGAGAAGACATTTGGAGTTGATGATGAAGATGATGACACATTGGCATTCTTATCTTCAAGGCTCAAATCACACTATAAATAGAGGCATTGGTGAAGAAGATGAAACACACTTGAAGCTCACAAGCATTCTATAGCTTTCATATTCATCTTCTTGTTCTTGTTGTTGTATTTTGTTGTAGCAAAGTTGTTCTTAATATTTTGGTGAGCTACAAGCCTCTTGAGCTTCATTTGTAAGATTGATTAGCCATCTTTATAAGGCTACATCAATAGGTGTTGGAGGTATTGCAACTAAGTGTTGCTTAGAAGGTGATTATCCAAGTCTTGAGTAGGGTTGGTGTATAACCCAAGGATCAAGCTTGGCTCTTGTTGTAAGTTGTTCATATCATAGTGAAATCCAAGGAAAAGTGTTCCTTGGGACTGGAGTAGGTCACATTGACCGAACCAGGATAAATCCTCGGTGTTCTTCTCTTGTTTCTTTATTTCTGTTTTCTGCCCGTTTTTGACTGCAGTTTTCACCCAACTTTACACAATTTGAAAAAATAGCTAAACATTTTCAAAATTCGTGATTTTTGGTGGAGTTATACTTCAGACTGTTAGCTTTCATTTGCAACAAGAATCACTTGATTTGAGCAAGTAAAAGTTAGTCTTTCAGTCTTTGCAAGATAACTGCTCCAATCTGGCTGCAATCTGACCAGTTTTGAGAAAAGTTAAATTCTGTATTTTTCAAGAATTGTTTGAGGTCAGGGCATTTTGGAAACTTCATCTACACATCCTAAGGAGTTTTTTGATATAAAGATCAACCTTTTTGGTTGAGTATTCAAAGAGAAACACTATTTTCAAAATCAGCAACATTCTGTCCAATTCTGTCCAGATTGACCATCTAAATCTTTTAATTTGTTTGAAGGGTCAAACGATCTTATTTTTGTCTGATTTTTGGACAGAGTCTTGTTAACTCATTGAAGTTTGATTCTGGAAAGTTTCATAATTTTTGGAGTTGTGTACAATTATTTGTGATTTTTTGAAAAACGGGTTCTGAATCTGAGTTGGTCTCAGATTCTGTTTTCAAGGGGATTTTAACAAAGGGTTGTAGTGTAATTTCCGCTAACCACTATTCACCCCCCCTCTAGTGGTGTTCATTGCAGGTGCACGGTCCAACATACAAGAAATTTGAGCAAGATTGGAGAGAGAAAACATCATAAATCTCCCTTGGATTTTGTTCCAACGTTTGAAAAATTTTGAATTCTGGAGACGTCGATCGATCTACGTGCCAGAGCTGAGAGATCGACGTCTCTCAGTCAGACGTCGATCGATCGACGTGAGTCTGCTGAGAGATCGACGTCTCTTAGTCAGACGTCGATCAATCGACGTGTGCCTGCTGAGAGATCGACGTCTCTCAGTCAGACGTCGATCGATCGACGTATGTCTGCTGAGAGATCGACGTCTCTCAGTCAGACGTCGATCGATCGACGTATGTCTGGCTGAGAGATCGACGTCTCTCAGTCAGACGTCGATCGATCGACATACCTTATACAGAGAGATCTACGTCTCTCAGTTATACGTCGATCGATCCATGTCTCTTGACGTGGATCTAAGATCTCAAACGTTTTCCAAGTTTTTCATGGATCTTGCCATGTGGTACCTGAGGGGATGACGTGTTTTTCAACCGGTCTATGAGAGATTTACGTTTCGCACATGTTTAATTTATTTTGAACTTAAGGTGTGAAATCAAACATCTTTTTATATCATCAAAACATTTTATAATCTTACATGGTCATCCATCCCATTTAACCTCTTTGTATCATTAAATTACTCTACGGAGGGTGCGGAGCATAACAGTGAGTCTCCCTTAGTGCATTCTTTCTCGGACTCAGAACTACATGTTCCGCCTGCCAAGCCTCATGATTGCATTGCAGTTATAGCTCTACAAAAGGAATTCCATAGTGTTTATAGTAGTTGGACACGTCTGATGTCCGTATTCACAGACCCTACCTCGGATGTTGAGCTCCTGCAGCGGATTTCACACCCCTCTGAGAATATCAATGATATTAGGTTTTTCCATGCATTCGTAAGCATACTATGCGGTTCCATAGCCAGATTCCACGCCCACCTCGGTAGGTTATTACTCGTAGTGTTGCGCGGTCTTCAAGCTCTCAGCCCCTCCTTTCTCGATGAATATGCTTACTTGGAATATTCAGGGTTTACGAACCTCATTATCTCGTTTGCGTTTGTTGATTCAGCAGTTTTCTATTCATTTTCTATTCATTATTGAACCACAGCAACCTATTATGCAGATGGAACGAGCACATCTTCAGCTCGGTTTCACATCAATGTTGAGTGTATGTGATGTCCGTGCAAGGTGTTTTTGACAGGGACACATTATAGAATTGTTGGACTCTATTGCTATCATTCAAGTTACTCATTTACGCTTCCGTTTACAATCTATTAATCTGGTTTTTTGGCACTCCTGTATTTATGGTCGACATATTGGTGGTGGATAGATGTGACCTTTAGACTACATTACGACGGCATTATGACAGTATTCAGGAACCACGGGTGCTTTCAAGAGATTTTAATACATTATTGTCTCTTACTGATCACAAAGGGGCATCACGTATTTCTTTATCGACACTATCCGATTTTGCTGACATGTTAGACTACGGGGCTTGGCATATTGTGCCTCGTCTTGGCATATGGTTTACATGGCAGGGTGTCAAGGCTTGGGCCATGTGTGGAGGCGTATAACGCTTTCTATGATTTATTCCCAGAGATACATTTGACGCATCTCAGCCGTACTACATCTGATCATTGTCATTTATTGCTACAGTATGTAATGAATGCTTTTGTCGGGCCCCGTCAATTATGCTTTCTGACTGCTTGGACCACACATCCGGATTTTTATACATTTATGAGTGCTACTTGGGAGTTTTACCCCACGGTTGAGGGCATGCATGGTTTATGTGCCAAACTGCGTATGTTTAAAAAGGATATATCTCGATAGAATAAAGATGTTTTCGGTAGTCTTATTCATCGACTAGCACATGTGGAATAATGGACTAGGTCATTGGAGGTGGTGTATGATCTTAGCCCATCTGAAGAGAATCGGGCAGCATATTACTAGTCCCAGGTTGAATTGCAATTGGCTTCGATGTAAGAGATGGAATTTTGGAAGTATAAAGTCCAGGTTAATTGTCTTAGGGAGAGAGAATCCAAGACACGGTTTTATATGCGATTGTCAAATATAATCACTGTTGTCATGGTATCTATTGCATATAGATAGACACGAGGGTAGTATGTGACACTCCAGATAGCATCGGTGCAGCTGCCGTCAATCACTTCACCCAAATGTTTGCCATTCAACCTATCGAGGACAACATGGATTTTTTACAATGCATTCCACCTTTAGTGACCGAGTCGGATAATGCCTTTCTGACTCACATGCCATCGACCGATGAGGTTAAGCAGGTGGTTTGGGCGTTAGATCCACACATCTCGGCTGGCCCTGATGGCTATAATGATTGGTTCTTTCGATACTGTTAGGATGTGATTCACATGGATGTGTATAAGGCAGTGCATGAGTTTTTCTTAGGCTATTCGCTCCCTATAGCAATGGCTTATTCTATGATTGTTCTTCTTCCGAAAGGCTCTATTCAGCATACTTTCAGCGATTATCGCCCTGTTGCTTTATCCACTTTTATGAGTAAGATTTACACTCGCATTCTAGCTACCCGACTGAGTAGCATTCTTTCAAGGATCATATCACCTGAGCAGGCTGGTTTTAGAAGGGCTGCAGTATATCGGAGCAGATATTACTTGGAAATGAGATGGTTCATTGGTTTGATAAGGGGCCGCAGTCGGGTAATGCTATTATAAAACTTGATATGGCAAAAGCATTCGACCGTGTTAGTTGGCAGTTTCTCCGTGCTATCCTCCTTAGATTGTCTTTTCCAACCTATCATCTCATTTGTTCTCAGTCATTTGGAAGGTACACATATTTCTATATTCATTAATAGAGTTCCTCGGGGTTCTTTAGACCTGCACATGGTGTTAATCAAGGGGATCCTTTATCGCCTCTCTTCTTTATATTGGCTGCATAGGGCTTTAGTCAGGGTCTAAAGCGGTTGGTTGCGAAGGCATATCTTACTCCTTTCTCTTTGGGCCGCATGCCATTAGTCATATCTCATTTATCATATGCTGATGATCTGTTGATTTTTCTAGCTGTCAATCGGCGGAAGCTATCGCGGTTTAAAAATTCCTCACATCATATAAACAGTTGTCGGGCAAAGCGATTAATTGGCACAAGAGTACGGTGGTCTTTTCCTCTTGGGTTACTTCTTCGCAACGTCGTTCATTTACGCAGTTGCTTGACATGAGACAGTCATCCCTGTCGATGAAATGTTTAAGTTTTTATTTGCATAAGGGGATCACAAGGGTGGTTCACTGTCAAGATCTTCTTCATCACGTGGATAGTCGATTAAGAGGATGGCAGTAGAAGCTCTTAGGCACTGTGGGCCGCTTGGATTTAATTCGCTCATTTCTTTCTGCTATACCCCCTTCATGTTATGATGGGCATGCAGCTGCCTCGTAGTGTCATTTATGCTCTGGAGCAGCGTTTTGCTCAGTTTCTCTTGGGTCCAGGTAGACGAGATTGGGTTTCCTGGCGCAATATTTGTTATATGCTTCGGTAGGGCGGACTTTCTATACATGACCTTCGTGCAGTACAGGATGCCCATTCTTGTAAATTGTGGTGGTTGTACCAGACAACTGATAGTCTCTAGGGTCAGTATATGCATCTTCGGTATGGCGATCGTGGTGATTATCGACCACATTTATAGGATTCCCCTGGCTGGCATCGTATTTGCTCCATTCACACTGTATGTTTATTGCGCGTTGAGTGGATTGATGGCACACCGGTTTGGCCGATGGCTACAGGGGATTTTACACTCAGACATGCATATGAGTTGGTGCGGCCAACAAAATCCTCAGTTATGTCTCATACATTTATTTGGTTGAAGACATAGTGGCCAGCTATTCAGGTTTTTTTCTGGAAACTTTTTCATGGTGCATTACCTTTGCAGGATTCACTTATACATTTAATGGTGATCCTGCCATCTATATGTCCATTATTGCAGATGGACTTTGCCTCGACCAGTCATTTATTCTTCCACTGTCTTGAGGTCCGGGTTGTTAGGGATTATTTTGATATGTTGCTGGATATTAGAGCACCTTCGCAAGAGGGTTTGCAGGCACACTTACAGGCTATCTGGTTTGCTGAAAGTTGCTCTTTTTTAGGAGAGATACAAAAAATATACCCTAGCGTCTTGCTTTGGAACATTTGGAAGATGTATGCTGCCATTGTGTTTGATGATGCTCAATGGTCGCAACGTCTTCTTTTTCGATCTATCAGGAGTGATATATTTTTATGGGCGACATCTAGGACTGGTACTTAGCTAGCGGTATTAGACCACAAGCTTATTCGATTGGGCATTTCCCCTCCTATTCGGTCTAGTCGGTTGTGGATCCTGCGTTGTCATCCTCCCCCATCAGGTAGCTTGAATCTTAACACTGATGCTGCAGTTGGTCTTTGTTTGTCTGGTCGGGGTGTTACGTGATTCTTATGGTATGTTTGTTCATGCCTTCTCTTTCCCACTGCAACATGATTTCCCACTTCGTGTTGAGGCACGGGCTGTAATGGCACTTGTCTATTACCTACCCTTATTTGGCTATCTATTTATTAAGGTAGATTGTATGGAGTTGGTTTCTGCCCTTGCTGCTTTCGATGCCTATGTTGCGCCTGATTTATATCATCTTCGATCTTTTCTCGCTGCTTCCTGGCCTAGGCAGCTATGCTCTAATCTACAATGGAGTATTATGGCACACTTTCGTCGCTTCCATCCCACATTTGAGGCATTGTTCTTACTGATGCATCTCTACCTCCGTTTCGACGTGCTACCACAGACATACATCATGGGACTCATCCACCTTGACATATGGTTTTCTGCTCCTTCCCGCCTCTTATTTCAGTTGTATCTTTCGTTTTTTATGCATTCTACATTTACTTGTTTCCTGTATAGTATCACAACATTTCAACTATATAAATATATACGCTTTTCCTTCGTCCAAGGTTTTTCCACAAGGGTGATTTTACTTGGCAAGGTTTTAATGCGGCATATCATATACAGTTGAATGTTGGCTTCACTTATAGACTCATTTCTTTTATTGTACCATGGTATTCCTCCGCCATATGTGAGGGTATTTAATAAAATTTACACTTTCTCGCAATTTATATATATATATATATATATATATATATATATATATGTGTGTGTGTGTGTGTGTGTGTGTTTACATATATATATACACACATATATATATATATATACATATATATATATATATACACACATATATATATACACACATACGTGTGTGTGTGTGTATGGATGTTAAATTTGTCTTTTATGGCCTTATGATCCAAAGTCATATATGTGTATATTAAAGGTGTATGCTTCGGTCAAACATATATTTCGGTATATGTTGATGTATAATTTCTATATGTATATGGTATATAGTGGATGATATATGCATATGTTGTCATGTGTGTGTGTGTATTTGAATTGTAAATTTGATGGGATATATGTATAAAGGCCAAATGGATATATGTGGATAGGGATATTAGCGAAATTGTTTGGGCATAAGCGGTGACATAATTTTTTATAGGTATGTGATTTATAAGTTATGAAATATGTGTGATTATATTTGATATGAGTTTGGAAAATTGTATGGATTTTGGATGAATTTGATATTGATATAAATTAGGTTTTTGCATGATTTGGTGGTGGAATAAGGTTGGAAATAGCATAAGATGAATTATGGTAGAAAGACAGGGACACCATCTGGCAAAGTGGCTGCATGGCTGAGCGTGAGGCGTGTGGCAGGGCGTGCAGAGGTACAGTGTATTAAGTATGAACTGTACTTGCTATTTGTAGTATTAGATGTAAGAAAATACGAGTTGTGTGAGTTTTAGAGTAAGGCCGATGTAGCGCCCCGGCCCGATACTGTCATCGGAACCAGTGCACCCCCGTAGTCTACTATGAGAACTACGAAGCGTCAAAGCGGATCAAGCATTCATCATCTATGACGTAAGATAAATCAGCGGAAACGTTGATAAATTTAAAACTTCATCGTCATTAAAACCAGAAAATGCAGCGGAATTAAAAAGTGTTTGGTCATCTAACTAACATAAATATCAGAACAACATAACAACATTGAGTTTCCAATCTCAGAGAAAATAATCCAGCATCTATCTATTCCCATGTTCGTCATCCCATTGAGCCCACTCGTCATCGTCCTCGATAAATATGAACTCATACTCAGGCTCACCTGAAAAGGAATAGAGTAACTGTTCTTAGCGAAATTATTGCCAGCAAGTAACCCGTCTATACACCTTACGGAATCACACACGACGAGTCACCAGTGTATAAATCATTGCCCAAAATATAGGTGCTCGGGTTAACAAATAGCATCTCAATAAGAATTTCTCAAAACTGATAAAGCACATATATGGTACACGGGTACGAGAACAAACATGTATTAAAACAACGTATCACATAAGCAGGTCATAAACTAACCACGTTTCTTGCATATCAAGTCTTATGCTTCGTGTATCATGATGCATGTACTTTTTTAAAATCACACACAACACCCATGCATATGTCTTCTTTCATAAAATGTCATGCATGTCATTTCACAAAACATTTCATCACTTTACATATCAAATTCTTCGCGTAGCAGAACTTTATACCCTGTGGGTGATCAGTCCACAGCAAACATAACTTTATACCCCGTGCTGAAAGGTCCACGGCCCCATATCATATAACTTTATACCCCGTGCTGAAAGGTCCACGGCCCCATTACATATATCATATATCCGTGCTGAAAGGTCCACGGCCCCATTACATATATCATATATCCGTGCTGAAAGGTCCACGGCCCCATAAAATAACTTTATTTTCAATGCATATAGGTCCACGGCCCCATAAAATAACTTTATTTTCCGTGCTGATAGGTCCACGGCCCCATAAAATACTTTATACCCTGCTGTTGATTCACAGATCACGCTTTTATACCCTGCTTCCGCAGGCGTGACTTTTATACCCTGCGATCAACCAGCAGCCATCTTGTCTTTCGAAAATTTCAAACTTTTCTTGTAAACACATGTTCTTTCGGAAAGCAATTCTCAAATCAAATGCAAGTGCCCATGTCATGATGCAGAATGCTCATGTAACATCATATCAAACGTGTAAACATGCACACACACTTTACATATCAAGTACAAAGTCCTGAACCCCTATCACATTCTGCTCGTATCATTTCATGTCCCTTCGTATTACGAAATCATCTCGAGTTCACACTTAACCTTGCTCGTTCATACTTCCTCAAACACACCCTTTTCGTACCATTTTGTGCTCTTTCATATTTCTAACTCACTTTGGATTCATACCTAACTTTACTCATTCACACTTAACGTTTACTACTCAAATACACCTCATTCATACCACTTCATGCCCTTTCGCATCACGAATCCACTTCGAATTCATACTTAACCCTACTCATTCACGCTTAATGTTTACAACTCTAGCACACTTTCAAAACACTTTGTAATTTATGAGCACTGGAAGATAATAAAGGTATCTCACACACACATCTTACATATCAAGTATACGGTCTTGCACCTCAAACACTTCCTGTTTGTATCTTTCCAAGTCCGTTCGTCTCACTAATTCACTTGGGATTCAATCTTATACCTACTTGATCAAACTTACCATCTACACCTCGATTATACCTCAAATACCCTTGCATTTTATGTTCAAAAGAAGTGTATAATGTTACTACACATACATAGAGCGCCTAAAGGGTCAAAAAGACTTCCAGTATACTTGGAACGCCACTTGAGGCGCCTAAACCGACATAGAGCGCCTATACTAGGCGTTCGAAGTGTTCGGGGATGTTCCATAGACATTGAACGCCTACATGAAGCGCCTAATATGACATAGAGCGCCTTATGTAGGTGTTCGAAGTGTTCGGGGATGATTCAGGTCACATTGAACGCTACATTAGGCGCCTAATGTGACATAGAGCGCCTAATGTAGGTGTTCGAAGTGTTCTGACGGTTCTAAACTGCAGTTTTTCTGTACGGGAAAGCTTCAGGACACATTGAACGCTACATTAGGCGCCTAATGTGACTTGAAGCGCCTAATGTAGGCGTTCGAAGTGTTCTGACGATGCTAAACTGCAGTTTCTCTGCAGTAACTTCCTCCCATCATCTTCCTCCTTCAACCCTTTCATGTTAAACCTCTCAAGATCCATCTTACCATCTAGATTCATCATTCTTAACTCACATCTAATCATGAATTGATGCTTAGTTATGTCTAACAATATCCACTCTTAACCTTCAATCATTCACAACCTTCAAAAGTTATCATCAACACTCCCAACACAACAACTCTACAACAATGCCATCACTCATCCTTCAATTCCCTGCACTTACTCTCAAACGTCTAAGTGTAGACAATCAACATAAGAATAGAACAAGACAATAAGCACATCAAAATGTACACTTTCGTGGGCATGCTTGACAAACAACAAAGCACCACACAACTATTTTCAGAAATATGGCCCAAAGAACAAGACTTTACGCAACCAGCAACAAAACTTACATATAATAAAGCATTTAACATAGACAAGACAAGATTACTAATGTGTGATTCAAGTTTTCTCTTTGTAAGAACATAGGACCTAAAGTATCAAAATTTACGTAAAGCGTATAGAAAGATTACTTGCCTTTGTTTCTAGTTAGCTTACGGATTTACTGCAGAATTTCGGTAGAGGTTGCACCTAGATTGACCTTCTTCCTTCCTTTTTCTTTCTTCTCTTCTTCTTCTTCCTCTCTTTCTCTTTTCTCTCTTTTCCCCTCTTCAGCCGTTTTCCCCCTTTCTCTTTGGTGTTTGGAACCGCCAATTGAAGTGTGTGTGGGGGAGTTATGCTCCCATGTGTAACTCCCTATTCATTTAAGTGGGTTGAGGAGTATTTTAGGTAGTTTACCCTAATTTCTTAATCCTCACCTTTAACCCCTTTATTTCCTTTTCCTATATTTTATTTTCACTCAGCTCCTAATCTATACCATTGAGTAAATCGTGTCTAAGGTTGACCTTTAATTATTGAGAGTCGTGCTAAAAAGTCACGGGGTATGACAGCCGAGGGGTATGAAGTTTGAGGAAGTGAAATTAGGATTTTGGAGAGAAGGGGGAGGGGCAGGTTGAGGGAGTGGGGTGGGAGAAAAGGTGCTGGCGGCGGGGGCAATGGGGAAGCCGAGGGTGTTGGGGGTGGGGGTGGAGGTGAGTTGGGTAGTGAGTTGGGAGAAAAGTACGTATAAGTATATATATGTATATGCACAGGTGTGGGCATAGACATGTATATATGTATAGATACACGGTGATAGGAGTCGTTTGGTATATTTGATTATTTGGTATGCTTGTGATTGGTTAATTGGAACGATTCATGATTGGAATTTTCGTATTGGTTTTGGAAAATCTCTAGTTTTGGGAATATTTGGAAATTTGGAAACTTTTTGGAAAAGTTTGGTTTGGAAATTATTTGGACAATTTAGAAATTGTTTGGAAAATCTTGCACTGTATTTTGCGAAATTCACGTTTACAAGAAAAATATATCGGTATGCCCAATTGATCCTAGACAAACGGAGCGCCCGAGCATAACTACCTATTCTAGGACATGGTGCAAGGGCATATTAGCTGCCATTAGGACGTCCAGGCATATTGGCTACTTTGATAGGGCGTCTGGGCATATTGTCTATTAGGGTTATCAGTTCGTAAGTCTTGAGGTATAAGTCACTTATAAAAAAAGTGCTATAGTCATTGCATTGAAATTGGTTTTAAAATTTTAGATTTGATACTGAGTTAGACTCGATTTGAGTATTTGGATATGATACCGGTTTTGAATCGGATTTGGCTGTGGTTTAGGAATTGGAAACTTTGGAAATGTGGAAATTAATTTTGGACTTTGACTTTACATTCATTGATTTGGCAAATTGCATCATCGGATTTGAATTGTGACTAACTTCTGAATGGATATTGAGTGGATGATTGGATTAGTTTGACTTAAATGATTGTTTGTTTATATGGGTATAATTGTAATTTTATTTGCGAACGAAAAACTTGATATTTTCTATATTGTTATTTATTTAATTACATTTGTTTCCCCGTGTATGATCCCATAGTGGATACAGGAAGGATACTTGGTGAGCAACGTTTTATTAGAATACGGCAGGTGAACCGTTACCATTACAAGTCAATGGAAAACTTGTTGACATGTAATTGGTTTGTTTGGACGCCTGTATTTCTCTTACCAAAATACGGCGGGTGAACCATTTCGAGTACAAGGACTCGGGATGAGTCGCTTCACCAACAGCAGGAGAAAAACCAGCCTTTGCATCCAACTTGCAACATAGCAAGTAACAACGTCTGACGACAATAACATCAAAATGGATAACAATGAGTTAGCTATGTAACTAGTTAACTTGATGCGGAACAGCCTCAACGTCCAACTACCAAATGCAAATCCTAATAACTTATCACTCGTGATCAAATTAAACAGTGATAATTATCGTCTATAGGCCACTCTTATGTGAAAGGCGGTTGGAGCCAGAAGATGGACCCAACACCTCACCGGTGTTCTCCACCCCGAACGGCCATTGACCCGCATTTTCTTCAATGGTAAATGAATAATCAATGTGGGTTCACCTGGTTCATATAAAATATTGATTCCAACTTGTGGACATGTCACAGTACTCAACCGCGAAGACATTATGGGATAAACTCATAGTGACTTACGGCGCTGCCACCGACTCATTACAAGTTTTTTTTGCCATTACAAGTTTTTTACCTTGTATTAAGTTAGCCTTTTTCTTGTAGTGTTGGTAACCTTTTGACTAAAAAGTTTTATATGCAACGTTTTACCATATTTTGTGACATTTCCTCCAAATGGCATTTCTTAACAACGGCGGCGACGGCGACGGTCGTCTGGTTGCCTTCACAACACAAAATTACGCCGGAAGGCTCTCCTATTTCATCAAACTCCAGAACTGGTCTCCTCTCAAATGCCCGACTGTCATTGTCATACCCACCTCACTAACAATCTCCTCAATCAAACAATTCCTTTCCGTTTCTGATAATTATCAAAGCCCGCTTCTTCAGGATTTCTCAGCTGTAGAATTCACTTCAAGAAGTTGGTTTTCGGCTCTCTCGAGCTTTGGACAGTTCAAACGCGCCCCCACTAGACCCAGATGGAGAATCATTCACAGTTTCAGCTCCGGGCAAAGATGCTGAGCTCTTGGCCTTATGTTGCATGGTTAGTGTCCTTTTCTATCCGTTGAATTAATAGAATTATAATTTGCTTGATATAATTTTTGGCTCCCTTACGTCAGCTTATTACTGTATGTCTAAAGGGTTCCGATGGATTAGTCTCCCGTGTTTGCGCATGTTCTGGAGAGAACACGAATCGTTTCGCGCTCAAACCCGTGACCTTAAAGTCTCAAAACATCAACCTCACCACTTATTTCAAGGTCCGCTGCTATCTAACACCATTTCTTGTTTAAATTTCTCTTTTTTTGTGGATTACCCAATCCTTAGTTAAGAAAAATGAAATTGATATCTAGAAAAAAGATATCATGTCAATTAGATGGTTCTGTGGAATGAATGATGTCTCTACCAGATATATCTCTAATTGGTTATTAAATAACTTTTTTTTTGCTGTATACTCAAATCTTTATGGAATAAAATACTGGCGTTGATAAAAAGATGTAGCTAGGTTGCTAGATAAAGATTTAATCAATTGCATTATATAGAAAGATATTCAGCATCATTACATGAAATCTTACAGCTTTTGTTCTTATTCCAACCACCCAGTTTAAATCGTCAAACTATGTAATGTCAGATTGCGTTAGATTATACTATATGCATGATCAAAGTGTTTTAGTTGAGACGGGTATAAAGTACAGATCCCACATGGAAATAGTTAGAACTTGGACGTAAAAAATTTACTATTTTATTCATGACATGGTGCCTGAGAACCATTAGATCGTTCATATGTTACATGATAAATGAATTAGTTCATGAACTGTTATGATTGAATAATGACTTTGATTGAATAATCGAGTATAACTTAAATACTTTAAATTATACTCGATTCTTAATATAACAACAACACATACTCAGCACATCTAAACAACATCAAAAGTTATCTCTAGGGTCTCGAGAGAGTGAGAGACAATAAACAATGCTCGATTCTCAATGTAATCTTGCATAAAAAAGAAACGACAAGATTTCATTAGGTTGTATATATGTACTCTCGAGAACGGGACTTGGAGCGACTGGTAAGGTTGTTGTTTTGTCACCTTGAAGTCACGGGTTCGAGCCGTGGAGACAGCCTTTTGCATAAATTATAGGGTAAGACTACGTACATCAGATCCTGAAGCGATCCATCCCCTCTCCAAACCCTGCGCAAACGCGAAAGCCCACTACATTTGACAGCCTTTTGCATAAAGTATATGATAGGGCTACGTACATCAGATCCCGAATCGATCCATCCCCTCTCCAAACCTTACGTAAACGCGGAAGCGTAGTACATCAAGAACAACTTGATACCAATGTACTCTGATAATTGTAATGTTTACTGTCAGAAAACAGTAAAATAATCAAACAGTAGGAAGGAAATAGTAGGCAATACAAGAAGAACTTCTTCAGTATATTTCTTGATTACTTTCAATGATTTACACGCTATCTTATAGGCACTCTTCTATACATGTATAAGGCAACCTCCTAATTACAAATCAATCACAATCATTACAAATTAATCACAATCAAATCTTCTCCCTGTTTTCCTATTCTGAATAAATGCGTATATTAACTTTCCTAATTTATGCTCATTCCCTCAAATTCGGGATTCTAACACTCTCCCTCAAGTTGAACCGTGGGATCAACGACGTTCAACTTACGTAAAACAGCTTCGAACGACCTCCCATTTACCGCTTTGGTCAACACATCTGCTAATTGATCTTTTGACTGAACATATGGCAATTCGATGAGTCCTCCTTCCAACTTTTCTTTGATAAAGTGTCGATCAATTTCCACATGTTTGGTACGGTCGTGCTGTACTGGATTTTCTGATATGCTGATGGATGCTTTATTGTCACAAAGTAACGGTGTTGGAAAATTAACTTGTAGACCAATATCTTCAAGCAACTTTTGTACCCATAACGCCTCAGTGATTCCTTTGATGATGTCTCTAAATTCAGCCTCAGCACTCAATAAGGCCACTACATTATGTTTTTTACTTCTCCAAGTTACAAGGTTGCCCCCTACTAGCGTGAAGTACCCAGAAGTGGACCTTCGATCAACTAAGTTCCCAGCCCAATCCGCATCAGTGTATGCCTAAATACCCAAGTGCCCATTATTTCGAAATACAATACCTCTTCCTGGCGTATGTTTTAAATACTGTAGGATCCGTCTAACTGCCTCTATATGATGCTCTTGGGGACAGTGCATGAACTGACTAACCATTCCTACTGCAAATGCTATATCAGGTCTTTATGTGACAAATAAATCAATTTACCAACCAGTCATTGGTATTGTCCTTTATCAACGGGAGCAGCACCATTAATAATCTGTAGTTTCTAGTTTACGGCCGTGGGGTTGGTACACGGCTTACAGTCGAGCATCCCAACCTCGGTAAGAAGATCCAGAATATACTTTCGTTGTGATATATAAATTCCATGTTTTGATCTTAAAACTTCAATTCCCAGAAAATATTTCAGCCTTCCAAGATCTTTCATTTCGAACTGAGTAAACAGGTTTTTGCGAAGCCGAGCTATCTCTTCACTGTCATCACCTGTAATAATCATATCATCTACATAAATAATCAGGCACATTACCAGACCCTTCCTTTGTTTAATAAATAGAGTGTGGTCTGCATTGCTTTGATGATATCCGTCTCGCCTCATTACACCTGTAAATCTTCCAAACCAAGCACGAAGTGATTGTTTTAATCCGTACAAGGCCTTTTTCAGTCTGCACACTTCTTTAGGCTTGAATTCTGCAGAGAACCCTGGAGGTGGATCCATGTACACTTCTTCCTTTAGGTCGCCATGTAGGAATGCATTTTTTTACATCAAATTGATGGAGTGGCCAGTCTCGAGTTGTCGCAATAGAAAATAGTACTATGATAGTATCAATTCTAGCCACTGGAGAAAATGTCTCTGAATAATCAATACCATATGTCTGAGTATAACCTTTTGCTACTAAGCGGGCCTTGTGTCTTTCAATACTACCGTCTGCCTTGTACTTAATGTGAACACCCATCTACACCCGACAGACTGCTTTCCAGGCGGAAGAATGCACCGTTCCCATGTCTTATTTTTTTCTAGGGCCTGCATTTCATTATCCATTGCCTTTTTCCATTCTGTTTGACTTTGTGCTTCTTCGACAATTCTGGGAACCTGTTCTGAGCACAGAGAAATAAAGAACCCTTTAGCTATATCAGATACTCCTTCCATTGGTGTATTTACTGGATACCTAGAAGTTTTAGACGTTTGTTCTGGAGAGTACAACTTGGGTGGAAACCCTCGCTTAGTCCTGGGAGGTAGTATCCGTACTTCTTGTGGCTCAGAAATAATATCAGTATCTATTTCTGGGTTGGTTAGCTGGGTCAAAGACGTATTTGGAGTAGGCTCATTTTCTATGATAGGCCTGTCAGAATCACTGTTATCCAAACAATTAGATTGTATGTTACTTGTATCAGAATTATTTACCTCGAGTATTTCACCCATCGGAGGATCATGAGGTGATACTGGCGTTGCAGGAATTACGTTGTTGGAAGCTGCAACGCAGTCGGCGCCATCTACTTGCCCTGTTGGAACTATCACTGAGCAGGTATGTGGTGGTACCAACCAATCAAGGGATCCTTCACATCGCTCCTCCCCTGGTCCCGAGAGTGGGTGGTATAAAAATACTCAGTCTCAAGAAATACACAATTCATGGTAATATGCATTCGGCGGGTTCGGGGATTATAACATCGGTAGCCTTTTTGGGTAGTGACATAGCCAACAAAAATACATTTGTCGGCACATGGATCGAGTTTGGTGCGTTCATGTTTAGGGGTATGGACAAAAACGGTACACCCAAACACTCGTGGTGGTAGGGTAAAAAGACATGGTATAGTATGCTGAGTAGACAAAGTATGAATGGGTGTTTGGTATTTGAGTATTTTTGTGGGAAGACGGTTTAGAAGATAAGTGGCTGTGGATACTGCCTCCGGCCAAAAACTCATTGAGACATGGGAGTCATACATCATTGCTCGAGTCATCTCAAGGAGTATGCGATTTTTTCGTTCAGTGGCCCCATTTTGTTCAGGGGTATGTGCACAAGAAGTTTGATGTATAATACCATTATCATAAAAGAATTGTTTGAAATCTATACTGAGGTATTCCCCCCCCCCCCCCCCCCGTTATCTGACCGAAGAATTTGTATTTTTGTGTGAAACTGGATATGTATCATATTGTAGAAATGAATAAAATTGTGGTAGACTTCGGATTTATGTTTCATAACATATAACCAGGTCATACGAGAAAAATCATCAACAAATATGACATAGTAACGAAATCCAAGTGGAGTATGATAAGGAGAAGGACCACATACATC
The DNA here is from genome assembly GCA_036186865.1 of Eustoma russellianum. Taxonomy (NCBI): domain Eukaryota; kingdom Viridiplantae; phylum Streptophyta; class Magnoliopsida; order Gentianales; family Gentianaceae; genus Eustoma; species Eustoma russellianum. The sequence goes on from AP025047.1 coordinate 37,021,463, forward strand.
TGAATGTACAAATGCAAATGGACGATCAACATGAGTATTATTAGCAACATAAGACGCCCGAGTTTGTTTGGCTCGGAGACAAGTATCACAAGATAAATTATCAGTTTTGGAAGTGAACAAGGTAGGAAATATGTGACGAAGGTAGCTAAATGAGGGATGTCCTAACCGGCGCTGCCACAACCACACCTGTCGAGTGACTGTCCCGGTGGCACGATTAGACTGTCCCTGTTGCACCGCTGCATCAACATAGTAAAGGCCTTGGCGCTCAGTACCATGCCCAATGATTGCCCCCGTATGAATGTCCTGCAGAAGGCAAAAATTTGGATACATCAGTACCACACAATCTAATTCTTTAGTAACATGGCTGACTGAAAGTAACTTGGTAGACAAAGATGGAACATAGAGACAGTTAGGAAGGGTAATATGAGGAGTAATCGAGATGGACCCTCCTCCAGTAACAGGAATGGAAGTGCCATTAGCAGTTTCCACTGTGGTCTTGACAGGTAAAGTGCGTGTGAGAAAGTCAGAGAGATCATATGTCATAGAGTCGGTAGCACCACAATCAAAAATCCACTGGGTGACCCCTTGGGCGGAGTGACAATGGGACTTTGGGGTTGGTTTGGACAACTTTATAGGCTGGAGGGTCGTTTGTGAGTTGTGGGAAAATGTAGGGGGTCGGATGTTATGTCTAAGATATATGGGGGTTCGGACGCATTTTTAGTGGTGTCAGGGGTCCCTACTATAATTTTGGAATAAGTAGGGTTGCATACGACAATTTCTTGGCAGCTATTAATTTCGGTTGATCGGAGTTCAGGGGATATTTCACACGATTGGGGGGATGATTCTAGAACTTCTGGGAAAGTGGGGTTAGGGTTATCCTTAACCCCTTTACCTCCATCACCGTGGTCTCCTTCCTCGGTCGCCGCGTCTGTTCCTTCAGATGCTTGGTGGCTATGGCTTTCTCCTCCATCTCTGTTGCTAGGTTCACCTTCTGTGACTCCTCTGGCGACAGAAGCTTGCCTCTTTTTCCTGAATTCATCCCACCAATCCGGGTATCCATGGATCTTGAAGCATTTTTCTGAGTCGTAGGAACTTAGACAAGGGCAGTATGATACTTGATTGGAGATAGGGATTATGGCAATGATGTTGTAATGCTGAGCCAACAAATTGCAACACAACAAATATCAAAGTAGGTTTGATCTTTACTGCTCTGATACCATGTCAGAAAACAGTAAAATATTCAAACAGTAGGAAGGAAATATTAGGCAATACAAGAAGAACTTCTTCAGTATATTTCTTGATTACTCTCAATGATTTTCACGCTATCTTATAGGCACTCTTCTATACATGTATAAGAAAACCTCCTAATTACAAATCAATCACAATCATTACAAATTAATCACAATCAAATCTTCTCCCTATTTTCCTATTCTGAATAAATGCGTATATTGACTTTCCTAATTTGTGCTCATTCCCTCAAAGTCGGGATTCTAACATTTACAACAGAGAAAACTTTGCGCAAAGCCGTCAATAATCAAAGTCTTGGTACCACAAGTTTCAGCACCAATAGGGCTGGTGGAGTCATTGGGATTAGGTGAAGGACGAAGAGTTCTTTGTCCAGTTCCATTAATATTAGGCATGGAGAAACCACCAGTAGAGCCCAGGTTCTTGAACGATCTCATAAAGAGAGGATGGGTTGCTGTTAGAGTAAACGCTTGTGAGACCAGATGGGCAGGGCCAAGTTGTGCGGAGGAAGTGGTGAGGGGAAGCGAGGAGACATTGTTGCGTTATCCCTCTTATTTAGAAAGGTCCAATAATTTAATAAAACTAAAGCTCATAAGTATATTAGAATGTTGGTGGTATCTTAGGTCATATTAGTGACTCAAAGTATTGGAAGTGTGGCGAAACAAGAGAAAGAGAGGGAGAGGGAAAATATGAAATTTCGTCAGCTATAGGGGAGCACTGCCTAACTCCGGTAAGATAGACTTTGCGGAGTCTTCCAGCGTTAGATAGTCACCAAGTGTTGATAGATTGTTCTTCAAACATAGAGGTACATTTTGAATGGTGGAGATGTGTTTTGGAGACCTCTAGTTCTGTTCGAACCATGGATTTTCGAGACTGATTTTCTGCAGAAAATTCAGCTTTGTATTTTTTTGTTCCTCTCTTGATTCTTGTCGTATTCTAAGATTGATTATTTGATCTTGATGATATTGTATGTCTCTAGTTTGAACTGGACAAAACTTGTTGTTTTCATATTTGATTATCGTGGAGATTTCTATAGTGTTGTTGATGCTCTTTCATATAGATGGCAATCATTAGATGCTTGATTATGGTTTATGATGTTTGGAAACCATTTTTTTTTCTTTCACCTTCATCAAGGTTGTGTAGATCATCATCATCATCATCATCATTCGGACCCAGTATATCCCAACGACAGCAAAAGCTATCGTTAGGGTCTGGGGAGGGTAAGTGGTAGGCAGACAATACCTCTATCCCAAGGGATAGAGAGTCTGCTTCCAGTGAGACCTCCAGCTCTATATGTACCTGCATAAATGACATGATAATAGAGATATATTGTGCCAGTGTGTTAGTGAGGGAATTCAAGAAATACAAAGAAAAGACTTTCGATATTAAAATACACATCACGTGTATATGTACATGTAATGTAAAACAACGGTATAACATACGCAACTAAGTGGAAAGTCAACCTAGAGTGTAGATAGTGTCTACGCCTATCTATGTCCCTAAATATACTCTAAAGTGTCCCTATATATGACATATACCTCGTTAACCTTAATCTTATGTCTCCATGAACTCCTATCTTGGACCATGTCCTCAGAGATGTGCAAATCTAGTAGGTCTTGCCTTATCTGCTCATCCCAAGTCAGTTTGGGTCTGCCTTTACTCATGTTCCCCTCTACAATGAGACTTTCAATTGTTCTGACCGCCGTCGTTGTCTGTCTCTGATTGACATGCCCAAACCATCTCATTATGCCTCTATCCATCTGCACTTTTTTTATATGAGAAGAGAATAGAGAAAAGATTGTCTAATACTTTTTTATTTTGTGTTCCACAAATAGCTTAAAAAACATACGAAATTACGAACACACAACAAAAGAAACAAACAACTTATTTTCATTTCTTTCTTCTTTAATGAATATTTAAGCTATTTGATGCCGTAAAAGTAACAGTTGTATATTCCGACAAAAAATCGCTACGACAATTGTACAATGGCTTTGCTAGCAGGCCTGCCCAAATTTCCCTGACTTTGTTGAGTCCGCTAACACAGGAGTTGGCCCAATGAGTATTGAACCGGGCTAATTATAGTGAATAACAATCCATGCTCGTTGCAATACGGGTTGAAGCCCAATAATAAGATCTGCTGCATTTTCAACTTTTTTTTTTGTCTAAAAAGCATTATAACCAACTTACACTTCATTTGTTATTATGCAATTTCCATTATGGTTCATCTGAAAACAACCTCTGTGTATTTCTAACACGTGGATATGATTGCGTATATCTGACCTCTCATATCTCGCCATAAGCTGGAGCTTCGGTTATGTTGTTGTACGCTTCATTTGTTCTTAGTTTTTCAAACTAGTTCACCTTGTCTTTCGCCCAAATTGTGCAAAATTTTGGATATTGAACCATAATAATTCATCAATGAGAAATATCATTTTCTTCTCACTACTAATAGTTTATGCATCACATGATATGAATGCTCTAACGGTCTAAGACTAAGGATATCATGTTTTAAAGGTATTAATTTTTTTTGTTATAGACTTTCTTCTCATATGAGAATAAGTTGGCAAAAGTTGATATAAAGGTATCGAGGAATTTTTGTTCTAGGCTTTTTTCGTGTGAAATAAAGTGGGAATAGTTTAAAGAAGCCACATTTGAATAACTTGTTTAGGCTAAAAACCGTAACAAACTAACAAAATTTGGCCTCACTAGGACGCAGGTAGTCTTAATTTCATATCAGCTGCATCCGATAGTACAGATGAGTTGGCGCGACCTTGGAAACGCACGACATTCCTTACGACACTGATAAATGTCTCAGATCATCAGTAAGATTAGTCCAGAGTCGATGAGGGTTGGACACCTAACCCGCAAGTGTCATTTAAGCTCTAGTTATCACCTTAACCGCAAGCGACGCTTCTGTTTAAGATCATACGGTAAGAAGAAAATATTTTTCCTTATTTTTTCTTCACAAAACTGCCGTACACTTATACACCTCAAGATTGCTATGCCTATGGAAAGTACAATTAATTACATGAATTAAGGAATGAATCACGGATCCTAATTTCCTGTGATTCCTATTTTAGCATGATTAGCAAATCTACACTAATTACACAATTTCTCAAATTATGGTAAGAAGATATATTCTAACACTCCCCCTCAAGTTGAATAGTGGGATCGCCAATATTCAACTTGCGTAGTACAAAATCAAAGATTCGTCCATTAACAGCCTTGGTTAGAATATCTGCAAGTTGATCTTCGGAACGCACATGCGGAAGTGCAATGATTCCATTATCCAGTTTTTCTTTAATAAAATGTCGATCAATCTCCACATGTTTAGTTCGGTCATGCTGAACTGGATTCTCCGAGATACTAATCGAAGCCTTGTTATCGCACATTAGTCGAGTAGGATCAGTAGCTGGAAAACCAAGTTCACGTAACAACTTTCGGACCCATAGGATTTCAGTGATGCCTTTCGCAATACCTCGAAATTCTGCCTCTGCGCTAGATAGTGCAACCACCTTTTGTTTCTTGCTGCGCCAGGTAACAACATTTCCACCAACCAAGGTGAAATATCCAGACGTAGATCGTCGATCCACTTGATTACCTGCCCAATCAGCATCAGTATAGGCTTCAATATTGAGATGTCCATTGTTCCTGTAGAGCAACCCTCGTCCCGGAGTTCCCTTTAAGTACTTCAGAATCCTGACCACCGCTTCCAAGTGATGTTTCTGAGGGTTATGCATGAATTGACTTACGACTCCGACAGCGTACGCAATATCCGGTCTAGTATGGGATAGATAGATGAGCTTCCCAACTAGACGCTGGTACTGTTCCCGATCAGTAGAGGGAGCGCCTTGAACAATATCCAACTTGTGATTCTGAATCATTGGTGTGTCAACTGGTCTGGCATCTAGTAGACCCACTTCTGCTAGCAAATCAAGAATATACTTCCGCTGAGAAATATAGATACCAGCTGCTGATCGCATAACTTCGATTCCCAGAAAATACTTGAGTCCACCAAGATCCTTCATCTCGAACTGTGTAAACAAATAGTCCCTGAGACACAAGATTTCATTAGTGTCACTACCAGTAATAATCATGTCATCAACATAAATAATAAGACAAGTAACGAGACTCCCTTGATGTTTGATGAACAGTGTATGGTCTGCATTGCTTTGCTTGTACCCATCATTCTTCATGACCTGCGTAAATCTGCCAAACCATGCTCGCGGTGATTGCTTAAGGCCATAAAGAGCTCGAGTAAGTCTGCAAACCTGTCCTGGTGAAAAATCACCTGAGAATCCTGGTGGTGGGTCCATATATACCTCCTCTTTTAGCGTCCCATGGAGAAACGCATTCTTCACATCGAACTGCTGTAGAGGCCAGTTCTCAGTAGCAGCAATAGCAAACAAAACCCTGATGGTATCAATCCGCGCAACTGGGGAGAAGGTCTCCGAATAATCCACCCCATACGTTTGTGTGTATCCCTTGGCCACTAACCTTGCTTTGTGTCTTTCAATAGATCCATCCGCTTTATATTTGATCGTGAACACCCATCGACATCCAACTGTTCTTTTACCTGGAGGTAGTTGGCAAGGCTCCCAAGTTCCGTTCCTTTTTAGTGCATTCATCTCCTCGATCATAGCTTTCCTCCATTCTTGTCTACTGCATGCTTCCTCAACTGTTCGTGGAATTGTTTCGGAGCAGATGTTGGTAAAGAAGGCCTTCACAGTGTCACTCATGTTTTTTGTGGGTAAGGATATAGGATAATTGGTGGCTCGGGCTACCTTTGTAGGTGAATATCTGTCGGGTGGGACGCCCCTGTTTTTCCTTGGTGGAAGTGTCCGTCCTGGTTCCGCTGCACACAAGTCAATATGATCCAGACTCAAGGAAGAATGATTAGGGGTATCATTATCAGATATGTCACAAAGGATAGGACTGGCAGGATTATCAGGAGCAACATGGGGTGAACAACTTGAACTACCTGTACTATCATGCATACTCCCTTTTACCTGTTGCAGTACATTCATCCGAGGGGCATCATTGTCGGATACCGGAGTGGCATCTATATTAGCGCAGGGAACTGTAGCACAATCGGTGTCAACTACTTGCCGTGTTGGATCAGCCACAGTCCAAGGTAGGCTAGGTAACCAATCGAGGGATCCATCAGTAGCTATCTCCCCCTGAGACCGAGATTGGGTGCCAAAGAAGAACTCGGTCTCTAGGAAGACACAGTTCATGGTAACATGGATCTTTCTGGTGTGGGGGTTATAACAACGGTAACCCTTTTGGGAAGAGGCATAGCCAACAAAGACGCATTTTTCGGCGCAGGGGTCAAGCTTATTTCGGTGTTTTTTGGGAACGTGAATGTAGACAGTACACCCAAACACTTTGGGTGGTAAGGTTAGATAGGAAGGAATAGTAGTTTGGGAGGCAAGAGTATCAAGTGGAGTTTGATGGTGGAGAATGGCGGTGGGGAGACGGTTGGTAAGATAAGTAGCGGTGGACACTGCCTCCGGCCAAAGGAACCGAGGGACTGAGGAATCCAACATTAAGGCGCGTGTTATGTCAAGAAGGGTACGATTTTTGCGCTCGGCAACGCCATTTTGTTCAGGGGTATCAGGACAAGTTGTTTGATGAATAACCCCATTTTCTCGAAAAAACTGTTTAAGTGCCCCATCTAAGTACTCTCCCCCGTTATCAGATCGTAGAATTTGGATAGTGCGCTGGTATTGGGTGCGCACCATATGATAAAATTCAACAAATTTAGCTGAGACCTCGGATTTATTTTTTAGAATATACAACCAAGTCATGCGGGAGAAATCATCAACAAACGTAACAAAATACTGAAAACCCAAGGGTGTAGGGTGTGGGGAGGGACCCCAAACATCAGAGTGTATCAAAGAAAAAATTTTGTCAACACGCGTATTATTCAAACGATAAGTAGCCCGGGGTTGTTTGGCCCGGAGGCAAATGTCACAGGTAGGGGGTAATGTATTACTGGAAAACAATTTGGGAAAAAGTTTCTGCAAATAGCTAAAGGATGGGTGCCCTAACCGACGGTGCCATAACCATAACTGGCGAGTGACCGACCCGGTGGCAAGGTTTGACCTCCCGTGGTGCACTACTGCATCTACGTAATATAGGCCGCCCCTCTCAGTACCACGTCCAATAATCTCCCGAGTATGAATGTCCTGCAATACGCAAAAATGAGGATACATGAGTACAACGCAGTCAAGTTCTTTGGTGAGTTGACTAATGGAGAGAAGTTTAGTGGAGAGAGAGGGAACAAGTAAACAGTTTTTAAGGGTAATGTCGGGGGTGATGGAAATAGTGCCACTGCTGTGGACTGGAATAGTGGCGCCATTAGCAGTTTCAACATGAGTTTTGAAGGACTGTGAGTGTGTCATAAGATCGTTAGGATCATAAGTCATAGTGTCAGTAGCGCCACAGTCAAAAATCCACTGCGGATTCTTAGAAAGTTGCTCCTGTTTAGTATGTGGGGGTAATGGGGTAATTTGGGATAAATCCTGGACCAAATTGACATGGGTCGGGGAAGTCAGGGACGGTTCACGTCCACCTGCAGAAATAAGGGGTACGGGGGAAAGATGGGAAAAAACTGGGGGGGGAAAAATTTATTTCATTGGAAGAAGGGGTTGAAAGCATAATATGGGGAGGGGCTGAAAGGGTAATTTGGGGGGTATAAAAAGAAACTTTGGGGCTAGGGTTTTGTCCCAGCCCCATACCTGCGGCAGCCAGACCCTTGGCCTCTCTCTGTTCTGCTCCGTCTTCTCTCTCTCTGCTGGTGCTGCCTCCTTCGATTTGGGGGCTGTTGTTGCTGACTCCATCCCCAGGTGTCATGGCAGCAGCAGTTTTACCCTGTCCTCCGGTTAAGCGCTTCCCCTCCCACCAGTCGGGATAGCCGTATATCTGGAAACATTTTTCTTAATTATGTCCCTTTTTCCCGCAATATTCACAAAGGATTGAGCTTTTCTCTATTCGTGATGATGTTTGAGTTGAACGAATAGAGAATTGCCCCTGCTGTGAAGGATTGTTGCGTTCTGTCTGTGGACCTCGTCCACGGCCACGTCCGGTTGAGGGTTTTACTGCTAACCCCTGTCCTATCCCCAAAGATGAACCTGTTTCTGAGGGGCCATGCTTTATTAGTCCAGCCTGAGATTCAGCCCTCTTGAATTCGAAGAAGGCTGTTTCGACATTGGGTAACGGTGTTCGTTTTAGCAGTTCTTTCTTTTCAGACTCAAACTTGTCATTTACTGCTGATAGAAATTGATAAAGTCTGAATTCCTGCATCTTTTGGTTATATAAGGATATGTCATCTGGGCATTTCATTGGATTTGTATCCAATGTGTCGATGGAGACCCAGATGTCTTGGAGACTATTCCAGCAAGCCTCCAGTGTGCCTTCCCCCTGTCGTATGTTGTTGGCCTTGCGATGTAAATCAAAAACCTGTAATGAATCTCCACGAGACCCATATGTGAGGGCTAACCCATCCCAGAGGGTTTTAGCTGTGGGATAACGTGAAACGTTGTTAATCATGGTGGCATTAACATTCTGCAGAATCCAGGTAAAAACGGTATTGTCGTCTTGCTCCCATCGAGGGAACTTCGGATCTGTCGTTGGAGGGGGCGGTGGTACCCCTGTGAGGTGGTATTGCCGTCCTCTTCCGAGAATGGCCCTGTAAATTACACGGGACCAGAGGGAATAGTTGCTACCAGTCAGTTTTACTGTCACATTCAAGTTTTCAGGTAATGAGGTTGGTTGATGTGGTGGTGGACTAAGGCTATCCTTGAGTATTTGGGCTACTTGGATAGCCAAATCCCCAGGGGTAGAACCAGTGGATGACTCGGGTTTTGGCTCTTGAGAATTATCTGACATGGTTGGATTTTGCAGGTATGAGTTGCCGTGAGGACAAGATCAAATTGTCTGAGCAGTGATGGGAACCAACTGGTCTGAGAGAGGTATAGCCAGCTGGTCGGAGAAAGGTATTTTTCAGGCAAGGATGAGATTTTCTCTGAGCCTTTACTCAAAGATCTCACAATTAGTGGACACAGTCAGGAAAAAATTCCTGCTCTGATACCATGTTTAAGATCATACGGTAAGAAGAAAATATTTTTCCTTATTTTTTCTTCACAAAACTGCCGTACACTTATACACCTCAAGATTGCTATGCCTATGGAAAGTACAATTAATTACATGAATTAAGGAATGAATCACGGATCCTAATTTCCTGTGATTCCTATTTTAGCATGATTAGCAAATCTACACTAATTACACAATTTCTCAAATTATGGTAAGAAGATATATTCTAACAGCTTCAACTCAGTCATACCTGTCACCTCGCCTCTAGCGTGCACCTCAGTCATGCTCCGCAGGTCGGCCATGGGTTTGGTGCCCCCAACCTAGTATGCTCCGCTTGGTAAGGCAAGCACCTGCTAGAGCAGACATCTGTCACGTAAGCAACTTAGCCATGCAACTCAATATGTAACGACACATCGCAGTCATGCACATGTAGGGAATGACACTTGACACTCTCCCAAAGCTCCTCAACATACATTGACTGCCTAAACTGACAATCTTCAGCGGTCAAGTTCGATCTAGTAAACCAGAAAAACCATAGTCACAACACAAAAAATAAGGCAGGTTTCTCTAATATTCCACCATACAAACATGGTAAAATCAATAATTGACTTAAACATTATATGGTTTTTCCCGAGTCAATAGCTCTATGACCTCTAACGTCGTTCAACTTGTGCAGATTTTTGAAAACATTAGTTCTGGCATCAAACTACGTATGTGTAAAAATTTTGCAACATTTCTCTTATTTGGATCATATCCGTATTATTGTGACGTTTATGCAGGTACATATAGAGCCAGGGGTCTCACTGGAAGCAAACTCTCTATCCCTTGGGATAGAGGTATTGTTTGTCTGCCATCTACCATCCCCAGACCCTAGCGATAGCTTTTGCTGTCATTGGAAAATACTGGGTTCAATTAATATTGATATTGATTCTCTTATTTGGATCATCTTTGATTCAGGTCTAATTTCACTATCAGTTAACTTTAATCTTCTCATCATCAGCAACCTAATTATACATCATTCTACTTTCTATTAGAACATTCTTAAGAGGACATGGAATTGGGCGTATCTGAAAATTTGGGGGGGGGGGGGATCTTGCTGCTGTATGACAAGCCACCAACAACAAGAAACAAAACGCATAATAAAAATAAAATGCTATATATTGTGACATATTTATTGGTGTATGCCCAATCATAATATATGTAATAAACATATGCTTTTAACAATGCACATATAGATATATCTAGAAAGTGCTTGGTAAGCCCTTTTGGCATGCACATGGGTGGGCACATGCTCCTTTTATCCACTCATTTTTCATGAAAAGAAACCACCATTTCCCATTGTTTCTTAATGCTTGCATTTCCGTTACAATCCTTTCTTTAGAAAAACTGAATCCCCACCATACATGTTTGTAGGATTATAAAAAGCATTATGCTTTTGAATTCAAGGCATAAATCAATTGGTACTCGAGTTGGATTTGTCATTATAAATAGCAACTCAAATTCTTGTTCAACAAAGGAAAGCTATTGATTCTTGACTACCCTTTGTAGCACAAGTGTCTTTCACGGCAACCCATGTTCCATTTTTGCCTTCTTTTTGAATGGAACACAAGTTTTTAAATTGACATCTATCTAAGATGATATCATCTACAAAACTTTTCGTAATATCATATGCAGGATTAATATATACACATATGTATACACATACATATACACATATATACACGTGCGCACAAATATATATATACACACACAATCTAACTAACTTATATTGCTTTTTTTTTCCTGTTGATTACATTGGAGGCACTATGCATGTTCTTTGTGTTACTCCTAAAAATTTTCATTTGTGAAGCATCTTTTAATTGGAGGGTCATATCAACTGGACCATGTTAAAGTTGGGACAACTAAAAACGAGCGATTACTTATAGCATTTTATTTTATTTCAATAAATTTGGTTTTTAAATATTTTTTGTGCAACAGAAGCAATAAAATATGAAATATACTTAATGTACCTATTACATATTTATCATATTAAATAAAATATATAAAAACCACGTCACCAAATCCAACCGTATTCTTAATTAAAAGAGAGATAAAAATCCAGGAATATTAGATGAGTATTTTTTTGGTTAAAACTAATAAACTAAGACCAATTTTTACTTTAATGGAACTCAAGTTTGGGACTTCATTTGCAAATTTGAACTGCTTAATCTCCGGAACGTAGTAAGAAAAAAAGCTCCCGTGTTTGCACAAAGTTCTGTGTAAAGATCGGATCGCTTCGTGATCTTATATACGTAACTTTATCCTACACTTTGTGTAAGAGGCTATTTCTACGACTTGAACCCATGACTTTGAGATCACAAAACAATAAGTTTATCAATGGCTGTAAGTCCCGTCCTCCCAAAACGCAGTACTCATGATGAAGAAAACAAAGGATAGTTCCAAGCTCTCTTTTTATCAATGTCCTCAACATCTCTCTGCGAATTACTAATGAATCTGACGGTTAAAAATAATTTAACTATTCTTTACATGTCGGTAATAAATACGCAAAGTAGATTAACAGTGATATAAAAACTGAGTTAAAAAAACTACCGTAGTCACTATAGCATATTTAAAGAATAGTACTAGATCAATGTAATGTTTGGCACATCAATAGAATCGAGTAATAACAAACCAGTTACAAGTTGAGTAATTTGATATTTACGAGCAACTGGTAAGGTTGATGTTTTTGTTAGGAAATTGTAACAAACAAGCAAGAAAGTGATCAAACAAAAGCCGAGACGAGTCTCAAGATGACTCTGTCCTTAAAGCAATTTAGTCTCTACCAACGAGCAAGGTAGACAACAAGACTAATGCTTCCCAAGATATAACGGCTGTCTTCTTTTCCTTTGCTCTAGGAGAAGAAGAATGAACTTGATGTAGAAGAGAAAGATAAAGGAGAAAGATAGAAGAAGAATGCTGAAATTTCTATAGATTTTTGCAAGAATGTTGTATATGTTGAAGATAGCAAGATCACATATATATAGATCTTGGATTGTGTTAAAAACCATGTTTGAAAGTCATTTCAACAGTTTTTCTATCAGTTATAGCAGTTGTTTACCGTTCATAGGTGAAGGAAGATGATCCTTGGATCAAAAGTTGCAACCCAAAATGAAAGGTTCTGTCCGCTGGCACGTCGAACCCTCACGTCGATCGATCGACGTACGTCGATCTCTCACGTCGAACTCTCATTGAGAGATCGACGTGCCTCAGATCCACGTCGAACCCTCACGTCGATCGATCGACGTACGTCGATCTCTCACGTCGAACCCTCATTGAGAGATCGACGTCCTCAGATCAATGTAGATCTCTCACGTCAATCCCTCAATGAGAGATCGACGTCCTCTGATCAACATGGAACTCTCATTTATCGATCTGTTATGCCCGGCACCCTCCGTTGGATAATTAAAAGGCGAAGAAGGAAATTAAACGGGGTTTAATGATAGTCAACGGAAATAAATGAGGCATTAAGTAAGAGGATTAATTAGAAATTAATGATAAGAATAAATGGTAGCATTAAATTATATTTAATTTTAGAATTAAATAATTAAGGTTTATCCTTTAAGATAAATAAGATAAAAGATATAATTTAGAAACATCAAATCTTACCCTAAATCCTTATTTAACTGACAACGTCAGTTCCCCCCCCCCCCCCCCCCATTCTCAGACCACGACGCAATTCCTTCCCCCATAGGCGGTTTTGAGGCTCCTCTGCAACCCTAGGAAAAAACTCTCTCCAGGAATCAATCCAATCCTCATTCGATCTTCGTTTCTTCTTCGAGTAATCAAAGGCAAGTAACTTTCTTATAAGTTACTACGATTTGTGAAAGAAAAAGGCCTACTTTTGATATTAAATGGATCACCATGCAGTAGTTTCTTTCTGTTATTATTCGTATATGATTTATGTGTTTTGGCGTTGATGATTTGGCCATTATATATTGAAATCTTGTTTGTTGTTCATGGTTTATGTGTGATCATGTGAATCCCCATCCCTTGAATCCCACTTGCTTGATGATGGCGGTTGAAGGGAGGGATGAGTGAAAAGGTTAGGTTTTTTTTGGGGTTGATTTGATGAAAGATTCGAGTTTTAGGATTGAATCGTTGATGTGCGTGTGAAGGATCTGGTTTGAGAAGATTAAGAATGGATTGATAGGGACGAATAGGCTTGGATTGGTGGGAAGAACGTTGGAAAACGATTGGAGTATAGGTCTGCAGTTGATGCAGAAATCGCAGGATGAAGATTCTGAAAATTCAGGACGTCGATCGATCGACGTATAGCAGGTGAGAGATCGACGTGCCTCAGATGCACGTCGATCGATCGACGTAGTTCAGAGTGAGGGTATGACGTGAGGGTATGACGTGAGGGTATGGCGTAGGTTGAGTGAGAGATCGACGTGCCTCAGATGGACGTCGATCGATCGACATCAGGGTATGACGTACGTGGATCGATCGACGTCAGGGTATGACGTCAACCAGTTTTGTGGGAAGGTAAAGGAAGAAAGAGGGAAGCTAGGGGATCCTTTGGGTGACCTTAGGGACTTCTTAGGACCTGATTATGACTAGTCTAAGTCTTGGGAACATGACTTAAGATGGTGAATCAAGTTTGGAGAATATGAAGGGTATTCGAATCGGAGTTCAACTTGGATGACTTAGGAGGGTTAGGAGATGAACGTACGAGGTGTTTGAGAGTTCAATGAAGGATGGTCAGGGACACTTGCCTTAGGTTGTGAACCTTAGAAGCAGGAATAAGTGTGGACGAGATGGTTAAAGCTTAAGTTATGGTGTGTAAATTAGCGAAATCTTGTGTGTTGCTTATACTTGCGCATGTGTACATGAATTACTTATGTGAATGTGAATTGTATACGAGAACGAGAAAGGTGATTGAAACGAGGAGTCTTGCATCATGGCACTTGCATTTACATATTGATTTGAAAAGAAAGGTGCTTCGGCACAGATTTGCGAAGGTGACCTGCAATATTAACCGGGATGGAAATTTAAGCCGGGGTGCATTGCAGGGCATAAAAGGCTGTAACGTTAACCGGGATAGAAATATAAGCCGGGGTGCGTTATAGGGTATAAAGTCCTCTGCAATGTTAATCGGGATGGAAATATAAGCCGAGGTGCATTGCAGAGTTTTACGAGTCTGTGATGTTAATCGGGATGGAAATATAAGCCGAGGTGCATCACAGAGCATAACGAGCCTGTAACGTTAACCGGGATGGAAATATAAGCCGGGGTGCGTTACAGGGTTACGAGTTACGAGACCGGACATTGTGACATGCATTGCACTGATTTGAAAAGAAATGGCTCATGCATTTGTGACTGTGTAGTGTAGTGCATATTTTGACATGCATCACGAGAGTCAATGTGGTATGAATGTGAGTGTTATTTGATTGCCAATGAATTGTTATTTGCGTGCAAACGGCTGTACTTGCTTGATTACGTTATTCGTTTTTATATTTGAAAGTTACAAGACATGTGCCCCACAATTCCCTTGAATTTTATATTACTCATGTCTTGCCATGTGTTGATCCCGTATGTCTTGTAAGCGGGTTACTTGCTAGCGTTTTTTGCTAAGGGTACTGCCTTTGTGTTACAGGAGAACCCGAGTACGATATGATCTTTATTGAGGATGACGGCGAGTGGGCTGAATAGGATGCATAGAGACATTGTGGGAGCTAGTTGAGAAAGTTATTATTAATTCCAATTCTTGTATATACTTGAGGATTAGTTTGTTCTGCATTTTGAGATTTTATTATCATTTGATGCACGGAAATGATTGTGGAGATTTATTAGATATATTTGTTTCCGCACTTGTTTCTCTTACGTCATTGCTGATGTGCATTCGAGAGATGAGACGTCTTGTAGTCTTCTCAGTAAGCTACGACGGGTGTACCGGTTCGGATTCCGCTGTCCGGGTCGGGGCGCTACACGATCCACGTGAGAGTTCTACGTCCGACTGAAAGTTCCTAACATTGCAACCCATCACATCAATCTCCCAAACAACCTCATATACATTCTATATAAGTTTGGAGCACACGGAAAGGTACTTTAACGTACTTTTTCCAACAGTCCCCCACATGATCCAAACTTATATAAAGACAACTTCCGAACGTTAAACAACTAACCTCTCCATTATCAATCGAAGATAATGACACATAACGGATACGATGACTTGTGGTCTTGAATCGCCGGTAGTACAACTTGAGTTATATAAACGGAAGTAAGATGAACTTCATCTTGAATCTTACTCCACTATTGTTTATATGAACAACAAGAAGACATATCATTATCTACTTCTCCAAGTTCGCGGTTTTGGTGCGATATCGGCCATGCACCTATCTCAGGATTCATAAGCTCTCTAGAGAGTTTTCCAGGCTCTCACAGGAAGCGGCACCACTTTCAAGCTTATATAGGTGAAATTCATCAAGTGTGCACTGTTCACACCACCAAACAATATGGCTATGAATTTTTCATTAAGAGATTCTTAAAATCCCACCCTCAAGTCATTACTGTGAGCACTATCAACAACAACACCATAGGGAGAGACACTTAGATAGCGCAACATAGAATTCTTTCATGACTTGTTCTTACCACATTGAACCCCGTTCGTAGGATCTCTACTAATTGTGGGTTGGGTTCCCATCATGAAGAATTCTCTACAGATGGAATAAGTCCCATCCCCCTCGATGTTTCGTAGACCAACTTCTTGTTTAGTCCTTTAGTTAAGGGGTCTGCAAGGTTAAACTTGGTTCTTACAAACTCCAAGTTTACCACCCCTGAACTAATCAACTCGCGCACAATGTTGTGCCTTAAACGGATGTGCCGGCTCTTCCCATTGTATATCTTGTTCCTTGCACGTGCAATCGCAGCCTGAGAATCACAATGAATAGATACAGAAGGCATAGATTTAGACCATAAAGGAATATCAACAAGTAAATTCCTTAACCACTCGGCTTCTGTACTAGCAAGTTCTAAGGCAATAAATTCAGACTCCATTGTAGACTTAGCACTACAAGTTTGTTTACATGATTTCCAACAAATAGCTCCACCACACAATGTGAAAACATATCCACTAGTGGAGTTTATTTCATCATTATCGGTCACCCAATTAGCATCACAATAGCCTTCTAAAACAGCAGGTAACCCTGTAAACATGAGTCCTAAATTCATTGTTCCTTTAAGATACTTTAACAAACGTCTTAATGCACACCAATGACTCTCATTTGGGTTATGAGTGTATCGTGCAAGCCTATTCACAGAATATGCAATGTCAAGCCTAGTGCAATCCATCAAGTACATTACACTACCAATTATCCTAGCATATTCACATTGAGATACACTATCACATTTGTTTTTGGACAAAGTAACATGCGAGTCATAAGGCGTACTTACTGGCTTTACATCGTAGTGATTAAACTTTCTCAATATTTTCTCCACATAATGTTCTTGAGAAAGTAAATAACCCCCACATTTCTCTATTAACTTAAGACCAAGAATTAAGTCCGCCTTCCCCATGTCTTTCATATCAAACAAAGTAGATAACAATGATTTTGTATCATTAACAACATTTATGTTGGTTCCAAATATCAACATATCATCAACATAAAGGCAAATAATGACACCATCACAATCATTAAACTTACTATACACACAACGGTCACTTTCATTTACTATATAACCATTAGACACTAATGTGTTATCAAACTTCTCGTGCCATTGTTTAGGTGCTTGCTTAAGACCATACAAAGACTTCTTAAGCCTACACACTTTGTGTTCTTGACCTTTAACAATCATACCCTCCGGTTGTTTCATATAAATCTCCTCTTCTAAGTCTCCATTTAGAAATGCTGTTTTCACATCCATTTGGTGAATAACAAGCTTGTGAATGGAGGCAAGTGCTACCAGGACTCTAATCGTAGTGATCCTAGCAACCGGTGAGTAAGTGTCAAAGAAGTCAATTCCTTCTTGTTGTGTGAACCCTTTTGCGACAAGCCTAGCCTTAAACTTATCTATTGTTCCATCCGCCTTTAGTTTCTTCCTAAAGACCCACTTACAGCTGATAGGTTTACACCCTCTAGGCAAGTCCACTAACTCCCAAGTATTATTACTTAGTATAGATTCAAGTTCACTATCAATAGCTTCCTTCCAAAACTTAGAATCTATCGATCTAATCGCTTCTCCGTAAGTTTTGGGATCATCCTCTAAAATGAAGGCTGTTATGAAGTCACTTCCAAATGACTTCTCTGTTCTTTGTCTCTTACTTCGTCTAGGTTCATCAATCTCTTGTTCAACTACGGATTTACTTGACTCACCTGTCTCAAATTTAGACACATCAATAGATTGTTTGTTCATAGGAAATATATGCTCAAAAAATTCAGCATCTTTAGACTCCAAAATGGAACTATTGTCTAAAGTCATGAATCTATATGCTGCACTATTTTGAGCATACCCAATGAACACACAATCTCTTGTCTTAGACCCGATCTTACTTTTCTTAAAATCAGGAATCCCAACTTTGGCTAGACACCCCCACACTTTCAAGTAACTTAGGTTGGGAGCATAGCCTTTCCACAACTCATAAGGAGTTTTATCTAACTTCTTATGAGGTAATCTGTTTAAAATATGACAAGCTGTCAAAATTGCCTCCCCCCACAAATTGTCCGGCAATCCTGAACTAACCAACATGGCATTCATCATATTTTTCAACGTTCTATTTTTCCTTTCGGCTACTCCATTTGACTGAGGTGTGTACGGGGGTGTGACTTCATGAATAATGCCATTCTCTTCACAAAAATTTTGTAAAGAGTCTGTGCTATATTCACCACCTCTGTCTGTTCTAAGCCTTTTGATTTTTAAGTCTAGTTGATTCTCAACCTCGTTCTTATAACTTATGAACTTAGACTCGGCCTCATCCTTGTGACTTAACAAATACACTTTTGTGTATCTAGAGTAATCGTCGATAAAAGTAACATAATACCTTTTACCACCTTTACTCATGTGATTCTTGAAATCACCTAAGTCACTATAGATTAGACCAAGTTTTTGTGAGACTCTATCAACTTTCTTAAAAGGTTTCTTATGATGTTTCGCTTCAACACAATGTTCACATTTGTTGAAGTTATCATCATCATAAGAAATCACATTCATATTCTTAAGTTTCTTTAATGCTCCTATATTTGCATGTCCTAATCTAGCATGCCACATATCAAGAGACTCAGCAGAATAAACAGAACTAGATGCATTTGTATTATCGCAGCAAGTAGCATTAAGAACAAGCAGCCCCCCGTTACAAAATTCCTTACCAATAAACTCTCCATTTCTAGACAAAACAAGTTTATCAGACTCTAAAACAAGTTTAATATTAGCCTTGTTCAGTAGCACTCCGGAGATCAAGTTCCTACGCATGGCAGGAACGTGCAGCACATTGCTTAACTCAGTTTCTTCCCAGATGTCAACTTGAGAAGCACCTTACCCTTTCCGAGGACTTGGGTACTATGTGCATCTCCCAAGAAGACTTGCTCATCATTGCCTATTTCCTTGTATTCAGAAAATAGGTCTATACTGGTAGCAATGTGCCTGGTAGCACCCGTGTCTACCACCCATTCCGTAGTGCCACCAACAAGGTTTACCTCCGTTAAGACGACTGCTGCGATGATGTCGTCTGCTGCTCCTTTGGCCTCCACAAGGTTTGCCTGGTTGCTTGGTTGGCCCTTCCGTGTTATGCCCCGCACCCTCCGTAGGATAATTAAAAGGCAAAGGAGGCAATAAAGGAGATTAATGACGGTCAACGGTAATGAATTAGACATTAAGTATGAGATTAACTGGAAATTAATGAGGAGATTAAGTATTAGAATTAAATTGTATCTAATTTTAGAATTAAATAATAAAGGTTTATCCTTTAAGATAAATAGGAAAATATGATATAATTTAGAAACACCAAACCTTTCCCTTCACATATAAAAAACTGACAAAGCGTCAGTTTCTCTATTTTACAGAAAACATCGACGCTCCTTTTCTCCCTGCCCTAGCCGTTTCTGTTCCAGCCACGTAGAGGAAGAGGATAGACTCCGGGAACCGATCCTACCTTCGTTTGTTTTCCAATCCATCTCCGAGTAATCAAAGGCAAGTAATCATCTTATAAGTTCCTACGATTTGTGAAAGAAAAACGGCCTATTTTGATATCAAACTGAATCACCATGCAGTAGATTCGTTCTTTGATTATTTGTTTATGATCTATGTGCTTTCGTTTCGAGATTTGGCCAATGTATATGGAAAAGCATTCGTTGTTGTTGTTGACTATGTGAAATCATGCAAATCCCTATCCCTTGAATCCCTTCTTGATGTGATTGCGTGATTTCGTAGTTGTGAAGGGTTTGAGAGGAAAGACGAGATTTTTGGGATTGAGAGAGTCGGATAATTGCGTTCTAGGCTTGAACCGTTGTGTGGTATAGCGTATAAGTGTTTGAACCTATAGTTTAAGCATGGATGATAGCAGCGATCAGGCTTGGATTGAATGGATCGATGTTTGGATTGGTTGGTGTTTTTGGTTCTGCAGTGGTTGCAGAAAACGCAGAGGAAGTTTGGAGGAACCGCAGACATCGATCGATCGATGTCAGAGATCGATGTCCCCAGTTGGACATCGATCGATCGATGTACAGGTTGCTGAGAGATCGATGTCCTCAGTAGGACATCGATCGATCGAAGTGGAGAGATCGATGTCCCCAGAAGGACATCGATCGATCGATGTGGGTAAGACTGAGAGATCGATGTCCTCAGTAGGACATCGATCGATCGAAGTGGAGAGATCGATGTCCCCAGAAGGACATCGATCGATCGATATGGGTAAGCCTGAGAGATCGATGTCCTCAGTAGGACATCGATCGATCGAAGTGGAGAGATCGATGTCCCCAGTTGGACATCGATCGATCGAAGCTAGGGAATGAAGTCCGCCAATTTTGTGGGATATAGAGGAAGAAAGAGGGAAGTTCGGGGAACCTTTAGGTGACCTTAGAGGCTTCCTAAGACCTGATTAAAGGTAGTTTAAGTCTCGGGAACATGGCTTAGGATGGTGAATCGATTTGGGAGAGTTCGAAAGGGGTTTTCGAATCGCATTTCAATGTGTATGACTTAGAGGGGTTAAGAGATGAACGTACGTGATGATTGAAGCCTAAGTTATGATGTGTAACTTAGTGAAAGCTTGTGTGTTGCTTATACTTGCGCATGTGTACGTGAATGACTTATATGAATTTGAATTGCATATGAGGAGGAGAAATGAGAATGAAATGAGGAGTCTTGCATCATGGCACGTGCATTTGCATATTGATTTGAAAAGAAAGGTGTTTCGGCACAGATTTGCGAAGGTGACCTGCAATGTTAACCGGGATGGAAATTTAAGCCGGGGTGCATTGTAGGGCACAAAAGACTGTAACGTAAACCGAGATGGAAATATAAGCCGGGGCGCGTTACAGGGTATAAAGTTGTCTGTAATGCTAATCGGGATGGAAATATAAGCCGAGGTGCATTACAGGGTATAAAGTTGGTTGTAACGTAAACCGGGATGGAAATATAAGCCGGGGCGCGTTACAGGGTATAAAGTTATGTGAAGTGACCGGACATTGTGACATGCATTGCACTGTTTTAAAAGAGAAAGCGTTCATGCATATGTGAATGTGTAGTGTAGTGCATATTTTGACATGCATCACAAGAGTCAATGTGGTATGAATATGAGCGTTATATGATTTGCAATGCGTTGTTACTTACGTGCAAACTGCTATACTTGCTCTGTTGCGTTATTTGGTTATATATTTGAAAGTTACAAGACATGTGCCCCACCATTCCCTTGAATTACATATTACTCATGTCTTGCCATGTGTTGATCCCGTATGTCTTATAAGCGGGTTACTTGCTAGCGTTTTCGCTAAGGGTACTGCCTTTGTGTTACAGGAGAACCTGAGTATGACATGATTTTCATTGAGGACGACGGCGAGTGGGCAGAATGGGATGTTTAGACCTGATGGAGAGAATTGATTAGACAGTTCTGTTATTTCTGTTTCTTATCTCATTTGAGGCTTTAGATGGCTGTGACCATACACAGTTCTTTTGGTATTCACATTGTCGGTTGACGTACTGTATTGTTGATTTAGATTACCGAGACATGTTTCCGTGCTTATTTCTCTTACGTCATCGATGATGTGTATTCGAGAGATGAGACGTCTTGTAGTCTTCTCAGTAAGCTACGACGGGTGAACCGATTCGGATTCCGCTGTCCGGGTCGGGGCGCTACAGGTGGTATCAGAGCCTAGGCTTCAGATCTACCTCAGAGACCTAGGTTATGACATGTAGAGTCTTAAGATATGATCTTCACCTTAAGTTGATCTTTAAGTCTAAGTATGCAATTTTAGATTTAAGCTTGATTGGGATGGGTGTGTGTACGAGCGCGATTAAGTGTAAGTAATAAATGTTAATTATTTTAGTTCGTAAACACCGCCTTGTACTCATTATGGATCTCAAACACTGAGTTATTCTAAACTGCTAGATACTAATAAACGTGACCTTGCAGAAATGCCTCCTAGACGTGACAACCAAGGAAATGGTGGCAATGGGAACAATGACCCGCCACCACCACCTCCAGTACTATTACCCCAAGCGTTGATTGATGCTATCACGGTAATAGCACAAGGGGTTGCTCAACAGCAGCAACAACCACAACCACAGCCCCCACCGCCCCAGCATGGCATCAGGTATTACATTGGGGAAATGCGCAAGATGCATGCCCCAAACTTTGAAGGGACCACGGACCCAGAGGTGGCGGGGTTTTGGCTTGATGAAGTAGAAAAGTGCTTCAGGCTTGTGCAAGTGCCTGAAGATCTAAAGGTGGACGTAGCCACGCCATTTCTGATTGGCCGAGCTAATGCCTGGTGGAGCGGCATCCTGCCTAAAATGACCCTTCCTATCTAGTGGAGTCAGTTTGTGAAGGCCTGCAAAGACTATTATGTGCCTGAGACTGCCATCTTGGAGAAAATGAGGCAATTTGACAAGTTTGAGCAAGGAAGGATGTCAGTCTCAGACTACGCTGATAGGTTTCATGCCCTGGGCAAATTCACGCCCATGGTACTGGAAAACAACCGAACGAAAATGTTGAAATTCGAAGAAGGATTGAATCCCCGCATTCGGACAGCTATAGCGGGGTCCAGTTTGAAAACTTTTGAGGAAATGCTAGATGCCTGTTATCGTGTGGAGAGTGACATGCGTCGATCACAGAACAGAGAGGCTCGGGAAGAATCGAGCAAGAGGCCGAGGGTAGAACAAAGTGGAGGTAGACCCGGACGTTGGGTCAAGATTCCCAGGAAGGGACAAGCGGGGCCAGTTCAAAGGGCACCGCAGCCAAATCAACCTGCACCTGCAGAATGCCCACATTGCCATAAAAGACACGTGGGCGAATGTTGGAAAATAACAGGTGCGTGCTTCAGATGTGGGAAGCCAGGCCATAGGATCAAGTACTGCCCGGAATGGAACCCTAAGCCACAGGCAGGAGCAGGGCCGGCTCAGCAGCAGAGAGGGAGGCCCAATGCAAGAGTCCATGCCATGACAGACACCGAAGTCCAGGAGGACGCGAACGTGGTGACAGGTATGACCTAAGTTAAATAATAGTTGCTTAAGCTGAATTTTAGTCTTTTAAGTTGATGACTGTATATGTGTTATGTGAAAACCTTTATGTGTTACTCTCTTGTGAATTAGGTGTGATCTTAGTTAACAAAGTACCTGCCAACGTGTTATTTGATAGTGGAGCCAGCCACTCCTTCATCTCTAAGCGATTCGCCAAAGGGCTCGACCGTTTACCCGAATGGCTTGAGAACCCATTTAGGGTGCAGGCAGCAGGCGAACAAGTACTGGTTTCTCACCACCAGTACAAAGATTGTGACTTGGAATTGGATGGAAAGATATTCTCGGTGACTTTAGTCCCAATTCCGATGAAGGACTTCGATGTAATATTGGGCATGGATTGGCTGACCAAGAATCATGCCAATATTGACTGTACACTCAAACAAGTGACCGTTAAGGATCCTGATATGAATGAAATAACGGTCCAGGGAAACGTCAAGTTATCAAAAGCCCCAAAGAAGATATACTTGACAGCGATTAAGGCCTTTAAAGCCTTACAGAAAGGAGCAGAGGGATTTATGGTGTATGCATTAGATGCGAAGCAGGAGGTTCCCTCTATGGACCAAATTCCGGTGATCAATGAGTTCAAAGATGTATTTCCGGATGACTTACCGGGAATTCCGCTATCAAGAGAAGTGGAGTTTGAGATCAACTTGATTCCCGGAGCCGAGCCTATATCTAAGGCACCCTACAGAATGGCTCCAGCTGAACTTAAGGAACTTAAAGGACAACTTCAGGAGTTGTTGGGCAAGAAGTTGATACGCCCCAGTGTATCACCCTGGGGAACCCCTGTATTATTTGTGAAGAAGAAAGATGGCAGCATGCGGTTGTGTATCGATTACCGCGAGTTGAACAAGATCACCATAAAGAACAAATATCCTCTGCCAAGGATTGAGGATTTATTTGACCAACTAAAGGGAGCTCGATGGTTCTCAAAGATTGATCTTCGTCAAGGGTACCATCAGTTACTTGTGAAAGCGGGAGACGTCCCTAAGACCGCTTTTCGGACTAGATACGGGCATCATGAATTTTTAGTGATGCCTTTTGGATTGACTAATGCCCCAGCGGCCTTCATGGACTTGATGAACACCGTGTTTCGAGAACAGTTGGACCAATTCGTGGTGGTGTTCATTGATGACATCCTGGTATACTCTCCCGATGAACAAACACATGCTGAACACTTAAGGGTGGTGTTACAAATTCTGAGGCAACAGCAACTTTATGCCAAATTCAGCAAGTGTGAATTTTGGCTAAGAAGTGTAGCCTTTCTTGGTCACGTGATTTCGGAAGATGGGATCTCAGTAGATCCTAAGAAGATAGAAGCCATCACTGAATGGCCAAGACCCACCAATGTGACCGAAGTCAGAAGCTTCCTAGGCTTGGCAGGCTACTATAGAAAGTTTGTTGAGGGATTCTCAACGATAGCAGTACCATTGAGTCGACTTACGCAGAAGAAGACTAAGTTCGAATGGACTGCTGAATGCGAGCAGAGCTTTACCGAGCTCAAGAAGAGATTGACCACAGCCCCGGTGTTGGCACAACCCTCCGGCACCGACGGTTTCGTGATCTATAGTGACGCGTCCAAGAAGGGACTAGGTATGTACACCGTTACAACTAATGCATTGTATATACTCATGCTAGTCCTGAATTAACTTTCTGTTTATAGGTTGCGTCTTGATGCAAAATGAACGAGTCATATCATATGCGTCAAGACAATTGAAACCATATGAGCAGAATTATCCGACGCATGACTTGGAGCTCGCAGCCGTGGTATTCGCTCTTAAGATCTGGAGACACTATTTGTACGGAGAAAAGTGCGCCGTATTTACTGATCATAAGAGTTTGAAATATCTATTCTCGCAGAAGGAGCTGAATATGAGACAGAGAAGATGGTTGGAATTACTCAAGGACTACGATTTGACCATCAACTACCATCCGGGTAAGGCCAACAGAGTGGCGGACGCATTGAGCAGAAAGTCTAGCCACGCGAGACAATCTTCGTTGGAAAAGGAGATCGAGGAGTTTGATCTTGAATTGGTGGATTCAGTGGCAAATGTCCTTACAGCTTTGTCTATCAGCCCAGACTTGGTAGACAGAATCAAAGAAGCGCAGTACGAGGACCCAGCACTGAAACAAATCCGCGACAAAGTATCCACGGGGTCAGTAAAGGACTTCCAGTTGCGAGGAGATGGAAGTCTATGGTTTCAAAACTGGTTATGCGTGCCAAGTAAAGACGAACTCCGAACGGAATTGCTCCAAGAAGCGCATAACTCAAGGATGTCTATCCACCCCGGGAGCACTAAGATGTACAAGGACCTCAAAAGAAACTATTGGTGGATAGGGATGAAGAGATCTGTAGCGGGATATGTTGAAAGGTGTTTGGTGTGCCAACAAGTCAAGGCCGAACATCAACGACCTGGTGGCTTGATGATGCCGCTAGAGATTCCGGAGTGGAAGTGGGAACACGTGACGATGGATTTCGTAATGGGACTACCCAAGACCCGAAATGGAAATGAGATGATCTGGGTGATAGTAGACCGATTAACAAAGACGGCTCACTTTATAGCTATGCCACATGGTACGTCGTATGAGAAACTTTCCAATATATATGTGGATAACATTGTAAGTCTACATGGAGTCCCAGTTAGCATTGTGTCGGACCGTGATCCCAAGTTTACCTCTAAGTTCTGGAGGGCATTTCAAAAGGCGATGGGTACCGAACTGAGGATGAGTACCGCATACCACCCGCAAACCGATGGACAATCCGAGAGGACCATCCAAACCTTGGAAGGCAAGTTGAGAGCATTCGCTTTGGATTTCAAAGGGAACTGGGATAGCATGTTGAAGTTGATGGAGTTTTCATACAATAATAGCTATCACAGTGCAATTGGCATGGCGCCATTTGAAGCCCTATATGGACGTAAGTGCAGGTCCCCGGTTTGTTGGGATGAAGTAGGAGAAAGGACAATCACTGCACCAGAATTGGTTGAGCAAACAATTGAAAAGGTGAAAGTGATAAGAGAGAAACTCAAGGTGGCTCAAGATCGCAGTAAGAGTTGGGCTGACACCAAGAGGCGACCCTTGGAGTTCAAGGAAGGTGAGAAGATTTATTTACGAGTCTCACCAACCAAGGGAGTTGCAAGATTCGGAGTGAAGAGCAAGTTAAGCCCTAGATATATTGGCCCTTACGAAGTACTAGGCAAAGTTGGAGAAAGAGCATACCGACTAGCCTTGCCTCCGAGCTTGTCCCAAGTCCATAACGTATTTCACGTATCTCAACTACAGAAATATGTATCGGACCCGAGCCATGTCCTTGAAGCCCAACCCTTGGATGTAAAAGAAGATGTCACCTATGAAGAGCATCCAATAAGGATTGTGGATAGAAAGGATCAAGTCCTACGCCGATGCGTCATTCCGTATGTTAAAGTTCAGTGGAGTAACCATACGGAGCGTGAAGCCACGTGGGAGCTTGAAGAACAAATAAAGGAGTTATATCCACATCTCTTCCAATAAGGTACGCCAGTTTCGAGGACGAAACTTTTTGTAAGGGAGGTGGAATGTTATGTCCCGCACCCTCCGTAGGATAATTAAAAGGCAAAGGAGGCAATAAAGGAGATTAATGACGGTCAACGGTAATGAATTAGACATTAAGTATGAGATTAACTGGAAATTAATGAGGAGATTAAGTATTAGAATTAAATTGTATCTAATTTTAGAATTAAATAATAAAGGTTTACCCTTTAAGATAAATAGGAAAATAGGATATAATTTAGAAACACCAAACCTTTCCCTTCCCATATAAAAAACTGACAAAGCGTCAGTTTCTCTATTTTACAGAAAACATCGACGCTCCTTTTCTCCCTGCCCTAGCCGTTTCTGTTCCAGCCACGTAGAGGAAGAGGATAGTCTCCGGGAACCGATCCTACCTTCGTTTGTTTTCCAATCCGTCTCCGAGTAATCAAAGGCAAGTAATCATCTTATAAGTTCCTACGATTTGTGAAAGAAAAACGGCCTATTTTGATATCAAACTGGATCACCATGCAGTAGATTCGTTCTTTGATTATTTGTTTATGATCTATGTGCTTTCGTTTCGAGATTTGGCCAATGTATATGGAAAAGCATTCGTTGTTGTTGTTGACTATGTGAAATCATGCAAATCCCTATCCCTTGAATCCCTTCTTGATGTGATTGCGTGATTTCGTAGTTGTGAAGGGTTTGAGAGGAAAGACGAGATTTTTGGGATTGAGAGAGTCGGATAATTGCGTTCTAGGCTTGAACCGTTGTGTGGTATAGCGTATAAGTGTTTGAACCTATAGTTTAAGCATGGATGATAGCAGCGATCAGGCTTGGATTGAATGGATCGATGTTTGGATTGGTTGGTGTTTTTGGTTCTGCAGTGGTTGCAGAAAACGCAGAGGAAGTTTGGAGGAACCGCAGACATCGATCGATCGATGTCAGAGATCGATGTCCCCAGTTGGACATCGATCGATCGATGTACAGGTTGCTGAGAGATCGATGTCCTCAGTAGGACATCGATCGATCGAAGTGGAGAGATCGATGTCCCCAGAAGGACATCGATCGATCGATGTGGGTAAGCCTGAGAGATCGATGTCCTCAGTAGGACATCGATCGATCGAAGTGGAGAGATCGATGTCCCCAGAAGGACATCGATCGATCGATATGGGTAAGCCTGAGAGATCGATGTCCTCAGTAGGACATCGATCGATCGAAGTGGAGAGATCGATGTCCCTAGTTGGACATCGATCGATCGAAGCTAGGGAATGAAGTCCGCCAATTTTGTGGGATATAGAGGAAGAAAGAGGGAAGTTCGGGGAACCTTTGGGTGACCTTAGAGGCTTCCTAAGACCTGATTAAAGGTAGTTTAAGTCTCGGGAACATGGCTTAGGATGGTGAATCGATTTGGGAGAGTTCGAAAGGGGTTTTTGAATCGCATTTCAATGTGTATGACTTAGAGGGGTTAAGAGATGAACGTACGTGATGATTGAAGCCTAAGTTATGATGTGTAACTTAGTGAAAGCTTGTGTGTTGCTTATACTTGCGCTTGTGTACGTGAATGACTTATATGAATTTGAATTGCATATGAGGAGGAGAAATGAGAATGAAATGAGGAGTCTTGCATCATGGCACGTGCATTTGCATATTGATTTGAAAAGAAAGGTGCTTCGGCACAGATTTGCGAAGGTGACCTGCAATGTTAACCGGGATGGAAATTTAAGCCGGGGTGCATTGCAGGGCACAAAAGACTGTAACGTAAACCGAGATGGAAATATAAGCCGGGGCGCGTTACAGGGTATAAAGTTGTCTGCAATGCTAATCGGGATGGAAATATAAGCCGAGGTGCATTACAGGGTATAAAGTTGGTTGTAACATAAACCGGGATGGAAATATAAGCCGGGGCGCGTTACAGGGTATAAAGTTATGTGAAGTGACCGGACATTGTGACATGCATTGCACTGTTTTAAAAGAGAAAGCGTTCATGCATATGTGAATGTGTAGTGTAGTGCATATTTTGACATGCATCACGAGAGTCAATGTGGTATGAATATGAGCGTTATATGATTTGCAATGCGTTGTTACTTACGTGCAAACTGCTATACTTGCTCTGTTGCGTTATTTGTTTATATATTTGAAAGTTACAAGACATGTGTCCCACCATTCCCTTGAATTACATATTACTCATGTCTTGCCATGTGTTGATCCCGTATGTCTTATAAGCGGGTTACTTGCTAGCGTTTTCGCTAAGGGTACTGCCTTTGTGTTACAGGAGAACCTGAGTATGACATGATTTTCATTGAGGACGACGGCGAGTGGGCATAATGGGATGTTTAGACCTGATAGAGAGAATTGATTAGACAGTTCTGTTATTTCTGTTTCTTATCTCATTTGAGGCTTTAGATGGCTGTGACCATACACAGTTCTTTTGGTATTCACATTGTCGGTTGACGTACTGTATTGTTGATTTAGATTACCGAGACATGTTTCCGTGCTTATTTCTCTTACGTCATCGATGATGTGTATTCGAGAGATGAGACGTCTTGTAGTCTTCTCAGTAAGCTACGACGGGTGAACCAATTCGGATTCCGCTATCCGGGTCGGGGCGCTACATTCCGTTTCCTACAGTTGACTGCTCGGTGTCCTGGTTTCCCGCACACCCAGCATACTCCTTTCATCTTGTTCTGGCCCTGCACAGCAACTTTCTTACCTTTTCCTCTATTGTTGTAGCCGCTGCCGCCATTGTTGTGAAACTTGGGCTTCTTTGCAGCATGCTCCACAACGTTGGCCTTGACTCCCTCTTCATGGTGAGACTCATCTTCTAACCGGTTGTTCTCTTCGATGCGTATATGTTTGATTACGGCATCTAGAGACAACTTTGCATCGTCGTGCTTTCCCCTCTTCTTGTATTTGCTCCAAGAAGGTGGAAGCTTCTCCAACAACGCCGCCGCTTGGAACGTCTCATCGATATTTATTCCTTCATGTTCCAGATTATCCACCAGTTGTTGGAATTGATGGATTTGATCATTTATTGGAGAATGATCAACCATCTGGAACTTCAAGAATTCACTCACCACATACTTGCGTTTGCCCACATCTTCAGCACCATATTTATTCTCCAGTTCTGACCAAATCTCTTTTGCAGATGTGAATTTGACATAAATGTCAAACAGAGAATTGGCCAGGAAATGTAAAATGTGGCCTCTGCAAGTAGTGTTGTCTGCATCGTATTTCTTTGCTTCAGTTTCATCACTAGGCTTATCCATCTTGAGAACATATGAAACTGAGAGCATTTCCAAGAAAAATAGCACTTTTGCTGCCCATCTCTTGTAAAACTTGCTGTCGAACGGCTCCATCTTGGACATATCCGGTAAAGCTTGCTTGGATGCCATTGTAAATTGCTTTAAGATTGCTAGGAAATTGTAGCAAACAAGCAAGAAAGTGATCAAACAAAAGCCGAGACGAGTCTCAAGATGACTCTGTCCTTAAAGCAATTTAGTCTCTACCAACGAGCAAGGTAGACAACAAGACTAATGCTTCCCAAGATATAACGGCTGTCTTCTTTTCCTTTGCTCTAGGAGAAGAAGAATGAACTTGATGTAGAAGAGAAAGATAAAGGAGAAAGATAGAAGAAGAATGCTGAAATTTCTATAGATTTTCGCAAGAATGTTGTATATGTTGAAGATAGCAAGATCACATATATATAGATCTTGGATTGCGTTAAAAACCATGTTTGAAAGTCATTTCAGCAGTTTTTCTATCAGTTATGACAGTTGTTTACCGTTCATAGGTGAAGGGAGATGATCCTTGGATCAAAAGTTGCAACCCAAAATGAAAGATTCTGTCCGCTGGCACGTCGAACCCTCACGTCGATCGATCGGCGTACGTCGATCTCTCACGTCGAACTCTCATTGATAGATCGACGTGCCTCAGATCCACGTCGAACCCTCACGTCGATCGATCGACGTACGTCGATCTCTCATATCGATCGATCGACGTACGTCGATCTCTCACGTCGAACCCTCATTGAGAGATCGACGTCCTCAGATCAACGTAGATCTCTCACGTCAATCTCTCAATTAGAGATCGACGTCCTCTGATCAACATGGAACTCTCATTTATCGGTCCACGTGAGAGTTCCACGTCCGACTGAAAGTTCCTAACATTGCAACCCATCACATCAATCTCCCAAACAACCTCATATACATTCTATATAAGTTTGGAGCACACGGAAAGGTACTTTAACGTACTTTTTCCAACAGTTTTGTGTCTTTGAGGTTACAGATTCGAACTGTGGAAACAGCTTCTTGCACAAAGTATAATGTAAAGCTGTGTACATCAAATCGCGAAGCGATCCAACTATTCTTTATACCCTACACAAACATATGAGCTTAGTACACCGAGAACGCACATAAGTACATCATCTAATATCTTCAAGCACATTTGACCGTATGTATACATACAAACCTCACACTTTTCCTTGGTGTATATCATTATAATACAGACATAGAAAAGTCTTACATAAGGATATCTATTACATAGCATTCATGGCATTATTACATTAGTGTAAATTAATGATCTACTTCTATAATCCGTTCCATGGAGACTTCTTGAGAAATTGGCATCAAAAGGACTGGCTTTTAAGTTCCAGTTCCTCCCTAGGACAAAAAAAAGGACCGAACTTTTAAACAACCGTTCGTTTTTATAGAACAATATAACGACGATGTAGATCTAAATGGTCATATTGGATCGTCGGAAACCGTCACAATTATGCCGTCCTGTGCTACTCAAATGATAAACCATAATTAATCGTCTGTTAGTCAGCAACAGCCAACGGTATAACTCCTGTAGTTCAGCGCTCAAGTATTACTGTTCAACAGGTCAACGCCTAAGCATTGCTGTTCAGCTTTGGCTGCACTTCAGCGGGGCTGCATGACACTCATTATATTATCGAAGAATATACCAAGGTTTGCACCTCGGCACCAACTTCAGCTTATACCCAAGGGCCGCACCTCAAACCACTTCAGCTAGATTCAACTCTGTACTTCGGCAAGGCCTAATCTTGCACTTCGGCAAAGTTTGGTTTGGCACTTCGGCAAAGGAACCAAGCACGACATTACCTCGTAGGACCATCAGACAGAAGTGCAATTCAAATATAGTGACTACATTTGGCTATTCAGCCTGTACATGCCAAGGTCACAACAGCCTGCCTATTAGTCACGTCAGCCGGTTTATCAGTCTCATCAGCAGACCTACGACGTCCTAGGCTTTCTGCCCCAAGCAAACATGTCATCCGCCATCAGAGGCCAAGGGCGGGAAAAGGTTGATAAAAGCAAGCCAATACAGACCTGAAAGGGGGAGCCGAAATCCAAACATTGACATCCTAAAGCAAATTCATACACTTTGCTCTTCAGCTCATACTGTGAGAAACACTTAACTCACCATCTAAATTATATTCTCAGTGAGAAATAGCTCAAACTGACTTGAGCATCGGAGGGTTTTTCCCGGGGCCAACTGTTATAACCCGTATGAACAAAGAAAAATGAAAAATTGAATTGAAAAGAAATAATAAGAATAAAAAAATAATATTTTTAAATAAATGATAATAATAATAATATTAATATAAAACCTTTCAAATTACCCACCCTTAATACCCATTAATACTAACCTATCCTAACTAACTAAGGGGGATGAACCTTTAAATTTCTATTAAATACAAAAAGGCCAAAATGGCCAAGCATAAAAGAAGAGGGTGCCGTGAGTGCTCCAAGAGAAATAAAGGGTGGGGTGCTGAGACGAAAAAGTAAGGAAAAGGAAAGAAAAAGGAGGAAGGGTGTGAAGGCCAACACCACCACTAGCACCACCACAACCACCACGTCACCACCACTAATCTTAGACTACAACCAAGAGGTAGGTGGCTCATCTCTTTTTGAGTTAATTTGATATATGTAATTATTTGTTATTTGCTTTACTTGTTGTTATTTTGCATGTATAATTCGAATTTATATGTTATGTGTTTTGGTAGTTTTCTTTGTTGCATAAAAGAAAATAAGTTATGTGTGTGTATCTTTTATGTGTTCGGCTGACTAGTAAAGTGAAAAGGAAAACAAATGTTTTAAGTGTATATTAGAGTTGTAAATTAATTGAGATTATAATTAGTAATAAGGTTTCTTGGGGGTTTTGGGGGAAAACTTAAATGGGAATGGGCTGAAGAATAAACAGGGGGCTGGAGTAGTTTGGGCCGAAAGAAGAAAAGAAGGAGAGCAGCCCGTTTTTGCATGCAGAAGGGGGAAAGGTTTGTGGGTTGGGCCGAAAATAGAGAGGGTAAGGCCTCTTAAGCAGTTAGCAGAAAAAAAAAAGAAAAGAGACTGTAAGGGGACGGGCTGGGCTGTGCTATGCGCCTGGGCCGGGGCGCAGGGGAGGGACGGTTTGGGCTTGGGGACAGTGGCTAGGTATTTGGGAGGATTGGTTTAGTTTGGGTTTTAATTTTAGTTTTAATATAAAAAGAAAACAAAACAGTAATTCTTCTAAATTAAGAAGAAAGGGCCTGATTTCGGTACATTGTCAAAACAGAAAATCAGTGGAAGAGTTGTTGTATGATTAAATTAAACAGAACAAATGATTAAATTATTTATCTAAAACGTTAAATAAAAACAACATCAGATTTCAGATTTTTTTAAGAAATATATTTTATTATATATAAATTCATAAATACTTAAAATATATCTAAGGATACTTGGGAAAAACAAAAGTAAAGATAAATAATTTTATTAATAGGTAAATGAATTTATATTTGTATATAAGCGAGTAATGATTTAAGAGGAGATAAGAGAATTGTGGAAATATGGAAATAAGTGAAGAAAAGAGGAAAAAGGAAAAATGTGTGGGAGCATGCATACACGTATATATGCACGTGTATGGGCGCAGGCATATATATGAGTATGGATGCACCGGATTACGCATGATTATGCATTTGCATTCATGGTACGAGCATTTCATTGGCCTATGTGCCGTGTGGCCCTGCGAGGCGTGTGGCCCTACGAGGCGTGTTGCCCTATGAGGCGTGTGGCCCTATGAGGCGTGTGGCCCGACAGGACGTGTGGCCTGACGAGGCGTGTGGTAAGATCACCTCAAGGTTCATGCATTGCACGGTAGAGAGACAGGCATTTGTATGTGGAGATGTCGTTGCGTGTGACACAAGCATGCATCATGACATCGCATAATTGTTGTGTTGTGCTTTTATTTATTTACTTAGTTATTCATGTCTATACATGTGCTACGTGCTATTTGTTGTCATATATGAAATTGTTCGGAAAGAGGTGGGAACCTACTGGGTGATATTTCTATATCACTCACCCCTTTATTTTTCCTAGGTAAGCAAGGGTACGACTACATATACATAGAAGACGGAGCTGAGTTCGGGAAGTGGGGTAGTTAGAGCAAGAAGATGTCTACTTTGGCAGTTTATTTCTTTATGTTGAAATGTAATAACGAAATTAGACGTGTTACTTACTGATGTTGGTATTGAAACGTTGAAATAAAACGAATGTTTATCTTATTTATTTCGTTTCCGCTGCGAAATTTTCTACGTCACTGCTGACGTGTAAGAGAATTGAACGACGCTTTGTAGTTCTCGTAGTGGACTACGGCGGGTGCATCATTTCCGATACTAGGGTGCGGGAGCGGGACGCTACACCAACCCCCGGGGACCTCTGATCTGTGCTTCCTTGTGCAGGATATTTTGGAAGCTATTCCAGCTACTTTCTTTTCACCAGCTGACGACGTTAATTTGAGGTCATCTTGACCCTTGGTGAAGATCCGGCATCATCATTTGGCACTAGAAGGAAGGTCCCTAGTCCCTTAACCTAGTAAAACAGTTACTCAAAGCTTTCTTAATTTCGATCTTACCAAGTTATCGAGAGAAAGATGGATAAAAAAGATGGACAAGGGTCCAAGCGACCTATGACATCTAAGAGAAGTCAGAAATCTTCTCAACAGCAAATAGAACAGTAATCTACAGAGCCGGGAGAATCCTCAACTCCCACCATCGCCTTCACATATGAAGAGCATATGTGAGCCATACACTATGTGGCTCAAAACCTAGGTGTGTTCCAAGTTGTAGTAAGGGAAATGAAGGGGAAAGGCTCTGCAGCAAGGTCCAGTGGGTCCCATTCCAGTAACTCTCATCCACAAGACCACTTGGAGTACTCCCCAACTTGGCCTGGTTATCACCCCAGGCGATAGGCCGAATTTATGGCTGAGGCAAGGCGTTCAGGATAAAAGTCTAGCCACCAGAGCTTAAAATGCACTCAGAAAGCATCTTTGCCATTCAAACATGGCAGAGAAGTTGACAAAAATAGTAAGGCCCCGCTGCAAGAAAGGTACTCTGTCAAGATTCGGTTAGGAGGCTGAGGTAAAGAAAGGAATTCTCTGTTGGCTTCAAAAGCCCGTATCCTTTCTAACATGAGGAAGAAGTCTCTGGCAAAGGAACCTCAGCCCCTGGCTGGACTGATCCACAAAAGAGACCGCCGATTGTACTGCCTTTATCATCATGATGTTGGGCATGATACAGAAGACTGTAGGCAGCTCGAACAGGAGATTGGACGTCTTATCGAGCTTGGTCACCTACAGCGTTTTTACAATCCGAGGTCTAGGCTCCACAACAGGCTGGACTTTGGTAGACCCCCTCCGCATGAGAGTTGTAAACCTGGGCCTCCTCATGGGTTGCCAAGTGATGAGGATTCAGATTCTGATGAAAAGGGGTTACAGGCTCCTGAACGTACAAGGCTGACTTAACAGCAAAAGTCCGTGATTCAAATGAATCAGGATTTGTTTCTTCTTGTGTTCATCTGGTGTCTTTCGGCTCAGCCTTATATTATCAAAGGATCAATCTTTTGCTAAGATTCCTGCATGGTTCTATTCAGCTGAGTATTCTAATTTGGCATTCAGCCAGGAAAGTAAAGTCACCATATGGTGCATGAAGCAATAGTTTATGCCTATCTATAACCCGCAACGAAAGTGGGGGCACACCTCAGCAGGTCTGAGAGGTTGAGCAGGTCTCAACAATCGGACAGGTTTCCCTATATTTCACCTCAGCAGGTCTGAGAGGTTGAGCAGGACTCAACATTTGGGACAGGTTTCCCTATATTCTAACTCAGCAGGTCTGAGAGGGTTGAGCAGGTCTCAACAATGGGACAGGTTTCTCTATATTTCACCTCAGCAGGTCTGAGAGGTTGAGCAGGTCTCAACAATGGGACAGGTCTCCCTATATTTCACCTCAGCAGGTCTGAAAGATTGAGCAGGTTTCAACAATGGGACAGGTTTTCCTATATTTCACCTCAGCAGGTCTGAGAGGTTGAGCAAGATTCAACATTTGGGGCAGGTTTCCCTATATTTCACCTCAGCAGGTCTGAGAGGTTGAGCAGGACTCAACATTTGGGACAGGTTTCCCTATATTCTAACTCAGCAGGTCTGAGAAAGTTGAGCATGTCTCAACAATGGGACAGTTTTCCCTATATCCTAACTCAGTAGGTCTGAGAGAGTTGAGCAGGTCTCAACAATGGGACAGGTTTCCCTATATTTCAACTCAGCAGGTCTGAGAGGTTGAGCATGACTCAACATTTAGGACATGTTTCCCTATATTCTAACTCAGCAGGTCTGAGAGAGTTGAGCAGGTCTCAACAATGGGATAGGTTTCCCTATATTTCACCTCAGCAGGTCTGAGAGAGTTGAGCAGGTCTCAGCAGGTCTGAGAGGTTGAGCAGGTCTCAACAATGGGACAGGTTTCCCTATATTCTAACTCAGCAGGTCTCAACAATGGGACAAGTTTTTCTATATTTCACCTCAGCAGGTCTGAGAGGTTGAGCAGGACTCAACATTTGGGACATGTTTCCCTATATTCTAACACAGCAGGTCTGAGAGAGTTGAGCAATTCTCAACAAACGGGACAGGTTTCCCTATATTTCACCTCAGCAGGTCTGAGAGAGTTGAGCAGGTCTCAACAACGGAACAGGTTTCCCTATATTTTAACTCAGCAGGTCTGAGAGAGTTGAGCAGGTCTCAACAATAGGATAGGTTTCCCTATATTTCACCTCAGCAGGTCTGAAAGGTTGAGCAGGTCTCAACAATGGACATGTTTCCCTATATTTTAACTCAGCAGGTCTGAGAGGTTGAGCAGGACTCAACATTTGGGACAGGTTTCCTTATATTTCACCTTAGCAGGTCTGAGAGGTTGAGCAGGACTCAACATTTGGGACAGGTTTCCCTATATTTCACCTTAGCAGGTCTGAGAGGTTGAGCAGGACTCAAAATTTGGGAGAGGTTTCCCTATATTTCACCTCAGCAAGTCTGAGAGATTGAGCAGGTCTCAACAATAGGACAGGTTTCCCTATATTCTAACTCAGCAGGTCTGAGAGAATTGAGCAGGACTCAACAATGAGACAGAATTCCCTATATTCTAACTCAGCAAGACCGAGAAGGTTGAAAAGGACTCAACATTTGGAACAGGCTTCCCTATACTTAAACTTAGCAGGTTTAAGACGTTTGAGCAGGACTCAACAATGGGACAAGTTTCCCTATCTTTTAACTCAGCAGGGTTGAGAAGGTTGAGCGGGACTCAACATTGGGGTATAGGGTTCCCTATATCTTAAATTTGTTAAAGCACAGCAGAGCTGCAGTTCAGTCGAGTAGCCTAACATTTTTGGCAGAACCAAGAATGGAGGCTGAAGCCCAACACTTGTGCAAAGAGCCAACGTAGAAGAGATTAAAGAACTCTTTTGGCAGAATAAAATACTTGCAAACTATGAACATAGAGCAAGTGAAGTCTCTCAAGCCGAAGACAAATACTTGCAAACTATGAAAATAGAGCAAGTAAAGATTCTCAAAGACAAATGCATCAATTATGGAAATAGAACAAATAAAATTTCACATGTAGAAGGCAAAGTCAAGAAAGTTGAAACAAGCTGAAGAGCACAAGTTGAAGAAAGTTGGGTTTTTATTAAAAGAATATCTATTACAACTACAAAAGTTACAAGGAAAAATCCTATTCTACTCTTCATCATCCTCATCTTCTCTGAGATCAGCCCCATTTTAAAACTGAGTAATTTGGTTCTCAAGCAAGCTTCCAGCTTCGGGGTTGTAGAGTTCAGCAATTTGAGGGTGATTTTTATCCATGCTTGGGCAGACCTCAGAACAAGTATCATTTGCCCAAGTCTGTCCAACAGCAATTGCTGAACCTTGCATCTTCAAGAAGTTACCAGTGAAAAATTCAGATTGCTTGAACTCAGCAACGGCAGTTTTCTTGATCTCCTCATCCTGAAGTTGAAATTGACGGAGGAGATCACCTTTGCTTTTTCGTTCTGCCTCCAATTGATGGTTCAGTTCGGCCTTGCTATTGGACAGTTCATGCTCAAAAGTGCTAAGCTCCTTCTGATAAAATTCCAGCTCAGCTTGGGCTTTAGAAGAAACTAACTCAGTGTTAGCCAATGCATCCTTCAGTTCAATCACTTGGGATTTTGCAGCAGCAAGCTTGACGTCAGAATCTTGTTTCCCTGCCCGAAATTTGGAATTTTCTTCAATAAGGACAGCCACTTCAGATTTCAGGCTGTTCACCTGGACTTCTAACTGGTTCAACCTCAAACTGTTGGGTCTTGCCACCTTTGCTATCCCGTCATAGGAATTTCTGAGGTTGGCATTGATCTTAGAGAGTTGGGAGAATTTGACACGAAGCTCTTCAGCTCGTTTGAGGATGTGTATTCTTGGACCCGGTACTGCAGGAGTCAGACTGGTTAGAAAAAACATAAGGGATCAAGTGAAAAAGATAGAAAATAGTGGGAAATCTTACCACGGCCATATTCATTGCAAATGAATTCATGGCAGTATCCCAGTCCAGACTGCCATATGTCTGCCAATCACTAGGTAGTATTGACATTTCAGTCACTTTCTTAGCCACATCAGGATCTGCAGCAGTGTCAGCAAAGGAGAACTGCAGCGTCCTCATACCCCGGCGGTTTCAGGAGGAAGGCTCTCCTTCCGGCGCATTTCCTTCAGAAGATTCTCCTAAAAGCTCAAAGGAAGGAACAGCTTCATCAGAAATCCACCTTGGCGGAGGCATAGCTTCCTCTTCGGCAACTGGGGAGGAAGAAATTAAAATGGGGGCATCAATTCCTCCACACCCATCACTTGGTTGAGCTGAAGCTGGAACATAAATTTGAGCTTCAGCCTGAACAGGGTTAGCAAGAGTTCCAACTGAAGAGGAAGAAGTCCATATGATTAAATGGAAACAAAATATGTTCAAAGACTAACGTAAGACAAAATCTTACTTGGAATTGCGGTCTCGTAAGTTATCTGCACTTCGGATGAAGTGCTGGCATGGGCCCGCTTCGAGGAAGAAGGTTGTTCTTCAGACCTTTTCCTCTTAGGAACCAACCTTTGCAACTTCACAAGGGTGTCAGACACCATGATTCCTGTAGAATTCAAGGAACAAAACAATCAAAACACAGATGCAATATCAGAACAAGTCAAAGATGTCCAAAATATTGCTATATATCCTGAACTATTCTTAAGGCAATTGGGATGAGGGGTCGAAAGTTATGTTCTGACCACAAGTGTTCCAGGTCAGCAACCCTTACAACTGGCCTGTCAACTTTTTTTCAATCTACAGCCAAGGGCAGGTGTAACAACTGGGAGGCTTCATTGCGAAATTGCTCACTTGGCCTCCTATTATTTGCGCTGCCATTATTCCAAAAGATCCCTTCGGGTAATCCTATGTTCTTAACAAAGAAGAAACGTCCCTTCCAATCCTCGGTAGAAGAAGGAATGTTTATGACATAGAATCTTTCACTATTTTAATGCCTCCTGTCAAAATAGTACCAGCTACCCTCCTGCTTACACTCAAATATTTCCCTAAAGACTGCAAGTGAAAAGGCTTTCTCAGCTGCTCTCAGATAAAGCAAGTAACTGAGCATAACCTTAAGGCCATTAGGCGTTATTTGGGGAAGCCTAAGTTTATAAGAGAACAGGATTTGGAGTAAAGGGGCTGGAATGGTGAGATTGAAGCCGGACTTAAAGTATTCCTCATAAACTGCCTCATACGCTGCTGGGGGGTCATAAGCAGTTTGATGAAGAAGGGGAAGAATGGGGGCAAAGGTGCTTCTATCAACATTATAATATTGACATAATAGAGGGAGATCAGTAGCCTCTAAGGTGCACATTGAGTTTTGCACCGTTGAAGAAGGCACCATGGACTCTGGGGCGACTAAAAAAGAAGAAGAAATAACAGAAGCCATGGAAGAAAAATGGAAGGTGAAGAAAAGCTTACAAAAGATTGGAGACTTGAGATGAAAAGTGCTGGAATAGGATAGAGAGAATCTTCAGAAACAATACAGCAGAATAAGCGGTGTGCAGAATAGAAGAAGAAGAAGAAAAGAAGGAATTAGGGCAATTGTCCCTATTTATAAGAAGGAAAAGCAAAAGTTGCAACCTTTCGGATGGAATTCAGAAGGGGATGATGATTCAGCTTCTTTTTCTCGATTATTAAACCGCCGGAAAGAGTAATGATGAAGTGTTGGAATTAGCGCTTACATTAAAAGCAGGAGCTACGGAGCGGGTACGGGGATAAATGTTCAGTTAATGAAGACACGTCACAGACTCATTAGAACAAGATTTGTCTGCCTTCACAGTTCAACTCAGCCACACAAAATCTGGGGGCAAATGATAAACCATAATTAATCGTCTGTTAGTCAACAACAGTCAACGGTATAACTCCTGTATTTCAGCGCTCAAGTATTGCTGTTCAGTAGGTCAGCGCCCAAGCGTTGCTGTTCAGCCTTGGCTGCACTTCAACGGGGCTGCATGACACTCATTATATTATTGAAGAATATACCAAAGTTTGCATCTCGGCACCAACTTCAGCTTATACCCAAGTGCCGCACCTCAGACCACTTCAGTTAGATTCAACTATGTACTTCGACAAGGCCTAATCTTGCACTTCGACAAAGTTTGGTTTGGCACTTCGGCAAAGGAACCAAGCACGGCATTACCTCGTGGGACCATCAGACAGAAGTGCAATTCAAATATAGTGACTACAGTTGGCTATTCAGCATGTACACGCCAAGGTCACAACAGCCGGCCTATTAGTCA
Source organism: Eustoma russellianum (assembly GCA_036186865.1). NCBI lineage: Eukaryota > Viridiplantae > Streptophyta > Magnoliopsida > Gentianales > Gentianaceae > Eustoma > Eustoma russellianum. The sequence continues at coordinate 37,062,158 of AP025047.1, forward strand.
CGTTAGCCAATTTATCAATCTCATCAGCAGACCTATGACGTCCTAGGTTTTCTGCCCCAAGCAAACATCTCATCCGCCATCAGAGGCCAAGGGCGGAAAAAGGTTAATAAAAGCAAGCCAATACATATCTGAAAGGGGGAGCCGAAATCCAAACATTGACATCCTAAGGCAAATTCATACACTTTGCTCTTTAGCTCATACTGTGAGAAACACTTAAATCACCATCTAAATTATATTCTCAGTGAGAAATGGCCCAAACTGACTTGAGTGTCGGAGGGTTTTTTCCGGGGCCAACCCCCGGGACCTCTGATCTGTGCTTCCTTGTGCAGGATATTTTGGAAGCTATTCCAGCTACTTTCTTTTCACCAGCTGACGACGTTAATTTGAGGTCATCTTGACCCTTGGTGAAGATCCGGCCTCATCACATATATTAGACACTAAATTTGTTTTACAATTATAAATTACAACAATACTTAACTATTTATTTCCACATATCATATATTCATATATATTATTTGTTTTTTATTTAGCACTTAAGTGGGAATAATGTATACACTTTTTTTTGTCTTTCATTATTTGGGCATATACATGGTTATGACTATTTTAATAGTTTTTTATTTGTGTCCACTGAATTCCTTCACTAATATACTAGCACACCATATGCCTATTAGTATGTCATCGATGTAGGTACATAGAGAGTTGGGGGTCTTACTAGAAACAAACTCTCTATCTATTAGAATGGATGTATTGTTTGTGTCTCTCACCCTCCCTAGAACTTAGGGATAACTTTTGTTGTCGTTGGAATATACTGGGTATGCTTGATGTTATGGTATTTGTTAGAAAAACTGAGTGAATATGAACCAAACAACAGTATCAACACAATAAGATTGCCGAGACGTGATATAAATCACTGTCTTTAAAAGCAATTTCGCCTCCATGGGTTGAGCAAGGTGAACTACAAGCGAATGCTTCCTAGGATTTAACGGCTTCCATTGTTCCTTTGCTCTACGAGAAAGGGATTGAACTTGCAAAGAGAAGTGTTATGAATGTCGAGGAGAGGAGGAGAGTAAGATAGATGAAAAACTACACAAATTTTGCAAAGTTGTATTATATAATTTAAAATAGCCAAGCCTTGTATTTATAGGCCTAGGGTAGGATCAAAAAACACTTTGAAAACCTATTTCAACAGTTTACTAAACTTCCAAGTCAGTTGCATAACGTTCACAAATGAAGGGAGATGATTCTTGGATGAAAAGATGCAATTCAAAGTGAAGAGTTCTGTCTTTTGGCACATCGATCGATGTTGGACAGAATCTTCCTGCTTTGCTTCCTGACCACATAGATCGATCGATGTGATCGATCGAAGTCACTTCGAACGATCGGTGTCATCGATCTATGTTGGACAGAAAGTTCCAACTTAGCACCATAATACATCGATCGATCGATATCCAACAGAACGCTCAACTTCATTTCAGCTTTCATTTGGTTTGATCCAACTCACATGAATCGATCCAAGTGATATTTTTCAAGTTGAAAGTGTTCAAATCATCAATCAAACTCCCAAAAAACAACACACATGTTTTTATAAAAGTTTCGAACACAATTTAAAGTATTTTAACGTAATTTTCCAATAGTATTTATTTATTTAGCAGTCGGATTGAAACTTGAAAGGCCAAATAGAATCCAATCTTTGAAGTTGCTCTCAACTTTCTCATGTTGTTATTGAATGCAAAGATCCATTCATTTGACTTTCCTCCAGCTTTTAATGGTTAACTCTATGTCCTGTTGCTAACTCCAAGCATAAAAATAAATGATGGAATTTCTTAGGCATGTAGACTTGGCAATATGTAAATTCTCGTGACTTTATTTAATGCAAAAATTTTCACTAATTCCTCTAATATGTCTCCATCTGTTGATTTTCTATATAAAAATTAAAGCCGGCATGGCCGGCTTCATACCTCTTGCTTGCAAGCAAACGGCAAAGGAAAAAGGAGGAGGAAATTTCTTTGGAAAGTTTTTTCTGACTATGGAATTTTTTTTTTTTTTTTTGGGGGGGGGGGGGGGGGGTATTATGAGATAGAATGCTGGAAAAATACATTAAATGTTTTGGATCTTTAATTGTTTTTGTTTCTAATGGAGTCTATGACACATTTTTTCTTGACTTTGGAATATGATAGAATAAAACAAAATGAATCGGTAAATTAATTGTGCTTCTTATATTGTAAAGTAGCAGCTGATCGACACAGTTTGTCGCAATTTTCATTATAGATTATCGGGAAACAACCTTTTTGTGTTTTTGACTCGCTAAATTGGATGCGCTTCTTTGTGAAGTAGTAGCTGATCGACACAGTTTATCGCAATTTTCATTATGGATCATCGGGAAATAACCTTTTTGTGTTTCTAAAACATGAGTATCGTTGTGTACATCCGACTCATCTATATCCTACCATAGACAGGAGTCTGTAATGCAATAGGTTAATATTGTTGTTGTCTCCTAGCCGCGTCACAAAAATTTATGATAGATAATTAAAAATTGAAAAAAAAAGAACGCATGAGGAATGTCTGTATTAAAAGAGTTCGAGTCCGTGTGGAGACAATCCTTGTTGAAATATTACAAGGGTTGCCTCTGGGCTGGCTGAGTCTCGTGTGTCCTCTCCCTTTGCAGGGCTGCCGGTGGAGCACATCCCTCGATTTACATCCCATCTGGCTAAGGGGCCTCTGGTACAGGTGGGGGGAGAACCCACTCCCTCATCAAAGAGAAGTGACATACCATCTTCAATAAAAATAAGCCATGATAAAATTTGAAAATATTGGATTCTGGATAGGGGCGTATATGGTCCCGTCTAGTCGGTTTTGGGCTTATTACAAACCAAACCGTTTGTAACGGTTTAGAAATAGTAAAACCAAAACTGGACTGAAACAGGTCAACAAACTGTTTGACCGGTCAAGTTTGGTTTTGATTTTTCCTGTTTATTTAATTAAATACAATTTTGAGCAAAAAATCTAAAACTACCAACCAAATAGCAAATTAAATAAATTACAAGACAACTAAATAAATTACAATATATATATATATGTTATACATTTTATATATTTTAAAAATATATATTTTTAAAAATATATATTTTATAGAAATTGTCAGATCCAATTTTTATAAAATAATATATTTTACATATTTATAAAATATATATTTTATAGTATATAATATAATATATATTTTTTAAAGAAACGGTTCGGTCCAGTTTTTACTGTTTGAAATTTCTAAAATCGAAAACCGGACCTTATGAAACGGTTTGGTTTTCAAAATTTTTAAAACCGACTGCTAAACCACAGTTCGATTTTTCTTAGTTTTGTTCTGTGGTTTCGTCTGTTTGTAAAAAATTTGTTCACCCCTAATTGTGGAGGCTCCAAAGCCAATAAGAATGAGTCTTTTCTTTTTTTTTTTTTTTGGAATTCAATGAGTCCATATTTTCACTCTGCCCAATCTTAAAAAAGAAAAGATTTGAAATTTACTTTTTAGAAAACTTCCCGTGAACTCTTTTCACATCTTCTTTCTCCCTCCACTTCACTCTCTCTCTCCCCGGCTGTCTGTTTCTATAGGTCCCATGAAAATAAAAGAGAAGACCCTTTCCTATTTTTGCCTTTGATTTTTGGCTCAGACTGCAGCAAATAAACTTAAATGATCTTCTCAAAATCCATTTGCGTACTCTGGTTTGTCTTCAATTCTAACCACTTCCATTTCTTATTATAGCAAAATCCCATCTTTGATCCTATATGTCTTTGTTTGCCATCTAATTTGGTAATGCGTGACATTAGTTATCTGCAATATTGCTTCTCTGAAGGTTTCTTGATCTGGGCACTTTTCTTTTTGGTACTTTGTTTTCTCCAGTTGTTTGTCAGTTTCTGTGCTACTCCAAAGTTGCAGGCTTTTTCAGCTGAATCTGTAATAAATTTAGTTGGTCTTTAAGTTGGCACTAGGATTTTTGCTAGAATGGATCGCTGGACTTATTGATGTTTTGTAAATTGATGCTGGCCGGAATTTTGCTGCCAGTTTCGCGGCATTTCTTGTAAATTGGTGCTGATTTATTACCCTTCACTAATTCCTTGATCTTTTGATTTTCATTTTCCTTATGATGATTGTTTTAGAGACTATTTTCAGGAGTATATTTATTGGTTTCTGTTTTTCCTTTTTGGCTTTAGAATTTAAATATTTTGGAAATAATGGGGTAAATTTTTTTTGTTCTTTTTTAATTATTTCATTTTTTTTTTTGGTTCAGGGATGATGAATTAATCTGAAATTGAATTGATTCCCAGATAATTGAAGGGGTTTGAAGAACATTCATTAAGGCTGCAGCGATAAAGGCAGGGGGTGGGGGGCCAGAGAGAAAGAAACACAACAAAGCCTCAAAAAGAGCAAATAGTTAATTCCAAGAAGAAGACTGCTTGATAAGGGAGAATTTGGAGCAATTTGAATTCCGGGTGGCTTCTGATATGCCACCAACCATGTCACAGAGCATGAGATCAGGCCGGTCATCGTTTGGCTCGAGCAATGGATATGATACCCCTTCCCACAATCCTTTTAGTGCTTCCATGGGGGAGGATTATGATAGTGATGGATCTAATTTTGCACCACCGTAAGATTCTTGCTCTCTCACTCTTTTTTTTACTGCGTATACTGTGATATCCATGATTTTTTTAGGTAAGGTATAAATGCATAATTACTGGGAAAGAATTCAGAATCAGGCTTCAAGAGGCAAAAATTAACCAAATGTTCTCATTTGATTATTTTCCTTTTCAACAGTACTCCTAAGACACTTTCGTCTAGTCTCCCTCCAGAACTTGCTGCTGCTATACCGTTGATGGATAAATTCCAGGTGCCAAGTCCTCTCAGATTGATCAATGCACTTTTGATTATAATTCAGCATTGCTTTATTTTTTTGATTGCTTTGAGAGTGGCTGACTATCTTTTGCTGATTTTTATTTCCATAATGCATGTACTTGCTAACTGAATTTTACCTTTTTGGATTGTACATACTCTTTTAGGTTGATGGATTTTTGAGGGCAATGCAAAAGCAGATTAGTTCGGCTGGGAAACGAGGATTCTTTTCTAAAAAATCAGTAGGACCTCATGTTCGAGAAAAGTTTACGTTTGAGGATATGCTATGCTTTCAAAAGGTAAGAAGATTTTTTCCATTGAAGTACTTCTGTACTTGTTTTTGGTTAATTACAGCTTTGTTTATTGATGGTGAGTTGCAACATTTGACAGGACCCTATACCAACCTCACTGCTGAAAATAAACAGCGATCTCGTTACCAGGGCCGTAAAGTTGTTTCAAACAGTCCTCAAGTATATGGGAGTGGATTCTTCTGCGCCGAGTTTAGATGAATGTGTTGAGCTGGTTGGAAGATTGTATAAGCAGGCTTTAAAACGATCAGAGCTGCGTGATGAGCTTTTTGCACAAATATCTAAGCAGACAAGAAATACTCCTGATAGGTATCATTTTTTATTATACCGTTTATCAATATGAAAGGTGAAAAATTGATCATCACCTACTTTTTGCATGATAACAATGTTTCTTTTTCCTCCAAAGTCTTAGAGTGTGAGAATTTCCTGGTTTTTCTGTAATTGGCAGGCTATTTCTGATAAAAGCATGGGAGTTAATGTACCTTTGTGCATCCTGTATGCCGCCAAGCAAGGAAATTGGTGGATATCTATCAGAATATGTGCATAATGTTGCACATGGTGGCACTGCTGATTCTGAAGTTCAATACCTTGCATTGAACACCTTGAATGCATTAAAACGTTCTGTTAAGTCCGGGCCAAGACATACAATACCTGGTCGCGAAGAGATTGAAGCTCTTTTGTCCGGGAGAAGACTTACAACTATCATATTTTTCTTGGATGAAACTTTCGAAGAAATTACTTATGACATGGCGACAACCGTGGCTGATGCTGTCGAGGTACCATTACAATATCATACCCTTATAGTTCTCCTTTTCTTTACAAAAAGTTGCCATTCATAAGTGAGAAGATCAAGTTCTATGTTCTTTATAAATTGCTTGACATTTTCCACATGTTCCTGGAAGGTGCAAATTATACACACCCCACACACACACACACACACACACACACACACACACACACACACACACACCCAATATTTTATATTTAATGCAAAGGTTTCACCATGCCTGTCTATTTCTTCCTACTCGGCCAAATTTTAGAAGATGTTGATTCTGCCACCAGAGGATGTAACTTGTGATATCAGATTGTCAGGGGAGGAAATTTGCCACAGTATTGCAATAACATTTTAAGATAATTCTTATGGATGCGAGAATTTTATTGATTTGAATGATCAAGACTGTTATTGCCACATGAAATCTAAGAACTAATTGTTGACGTTAATGTTTTTTAGATGAACTAAGTTACTCTTCTGTTCTTTCAGTCATTTTCTTCAGCATAGAATTATTGCTGGCTTTTTATTATTTGTTGTAATAGTTATGGAACTAGTAGTAACATACCCTGTCTGAGCCTTTCAGCTGTTTACTTACTACCTTATGTAATTAAATGGCATAATCACATCCTTGATTTTACTGCACATACTTTCTGGTGTATATCCACCATTTAACATCTGCCAGCTTTTTGGGTATAGAACCTTGGTCATCCTGTTTTGGTCTGTCAAGGTCAGAAAATTTATCCGAAAAGAATACAATTTTTTTTGGGTTCAAAACATCTTAATTCATTGAGCTTCCCCTATTTCATTTCTGTAGCAAAAAGGAATTCTGAAATACTTCTGCCTTCTAGTTAGAACTTGGATAAAGGGCGTTTTCGGTATATTATGCTCCTGTGTTTGCGCAATGTCTGGGGAGGGGTCGGATCGTTTTGCGATCTGAGGTACGTAGTCTTACCCTATTTGTGCAAGAGGCTATTTTCGTAGTTCGAACCCGTGACCTCAAGGTCACAAAACAGCAATCTTACCAGTTGCTCCAAGGTCCGCCCTCTAGTTAGATTTTGGATGAACACGTTAAATAGTTTTGTGTTTTATGTATTAAATATTTTTTCAATGGCTCTTGTGTATATGGTTCTCATTAAAGTTGGTCCCGGATATTATTGTTGATCACTTAGATCTTTTTTTGAACAGAATGTTGAATGTACTTCGACAATTCTTGTCTTATCATCACCTCAAATGCCAGCTTTCATGCACTTTTTGTCTTGCTAGCATGCATTATATATTTGCATGAAGAACTGCTGCTAGACCAGCCTCTCCTTTTATATTGAGTTCATTTCGTGCTCCTTATTATCCTGTATTCTGACTTGGTACAATTAGGAGCTATCTGGAATCATCAAGTTGACAACATTTTCTAGCTTTGGCCTATTTGAGTGCCGTAAAGTTGTTGCTGTCTCTAAATCACCAGATCCAGGAAACGGTATATATTTCTAATCTCAAGCACTTGTCTGAACAAAATTTTCTCTTGTTATTTTCTAACTAATTGGACCTTTTTCTGCTTCAGAGGAGTACATTGGTTTGGACGAAAATAAGTATATTGGTGACTTACTGGCTGACTTCAAAGCATCAAAGGAGAGGAGCAAAGGAGAAATTTTGCACTGTAAATTAACTTTTAAAAAGAAGCTGTTCCGTGAGTCAGATGAAGCTGCAACTGACCCCATGTTTGTGCAGCTATCTTATGTTCAGGTATAAACTTTGTATCCTGGTATTTTCCCTCCCATTTAGTCATTATTTTAGTTGCTCCACTGTGATTACTGCTATTTGTTATTTTATTTCAGCTGCAACATGATTACATTCTTGGAAATTACCCTGTTGGAAGGGATGATGCTGCACAGCTGTCTGCACTACAGATTTTGGTTGAAATTGGTTATCTTGTTGGCCCCGAGTCATCCACGTTGGTGATTTTTACCTTTAACTTCTCTTCTGCATCTTGGTTTCTCAATCCGTTTCTTCGTTATATATCTGAATTCTCTTTTATGCCTTGATTGCTTTTGCTTATCTCTTGCTGTTTGTGTCAGCTACTTGTTTTCTTGCATTTCATATAGGTTTACTAACTGATTATCATATAATCCCAGTGACTGGACATCACTTCTCGAGCGTTTTTTACCCAGACAAATTGCCATTACTAGAGCAAAAAGAGAGTGGGAAACGGATATTCTTTCCCGTTATCGTTCAATGGTAAAGCTGCCCTTACCTTTATTCTTTTGCCTTCTTAGGAAGATGGTATTTGATAGGAATTACTGTATTCTTCTGTTGTTTCTCTCTCAATTTCAGGCATAGTGTGTGAACTTTCATATATTTTCCTCAATTATAAGAAGACAGTTACACACAACTTGAGTCAAAAAGATTCTAGGTGCGTTTGTGGAGCATTTTTGGACATGTCCAGGAGGTGTATTGGGAAAAGATTTCATTTTCCCCAATACATTAATCTGTTTATGTTAGGTATTCCGTTCATGCAATTGAGTCTATTTTCGTGTATTACAATTATAAGTGGTAAAAACATATTATTGGAGCTTTGGAGGAAAGCACTTCCATTTTGAAGTTTTATGCTGCGATTGTCCAAATGGCTTGCTTAGAAAAAGGTTGGCTCAAAGTTTTTCCTTTCCAAAACTCGTTCTTCAAACCTTCAGCTGCCACTTTGTTTTCTCTTCTTTCAGAAATGGGAAAATGCTAAAGATGGTCTTTGCTTTCCTGGCTATAGAATATATTCTTTTGCTGCCTGCTCATATAAAATCTATGTACCTTGGATACATATGACGTAATACGTAATATGTAATATGACGTAATACGTAATATGTCAGTACATTTTCGTATGCATGATTACTAGGTGAGTTGAATTCCATATTCTTTTTCATTGAAATCCCAGATATGCTTTATATGCATGAGGAGATACAAGTACAACTGGGCATATTTAATGATTTACTATGTCACATGTAGGAGAATTTGACAAAAGATGATGCTAGACAGCAATTCCTACGGATCTTAAGAACGTTGCCTTATGGCAATTCGGTGTTCTTTTCGGTTCGTAAAATTGATGATCCAATTGGACTTCTTCCAGGAAAGATAATTCTGGGCATCAATAAACGTGGGGTGAGTTCTTATTTGTTCTCTCTCTGAAATATCTTTTCTGGATGCATCATTTGTTTGAAGATTAAAGGTATTCTTCGTTCACTTTCAGGTTCATTTTTTCCGGCCAGTCCCCAAAGAATATTTGCATTCAGCAGAATTAAGAGATATAATGCAGTTCGGTAGCAGTAACACTGCCGTATTCTTTAAGATGAGAGTTGCTGGAGTCTTGCATATATTTCAGTTTGAAACAAGACAGGTGAGTTCATTTCTCTTTTTGTGACAGCTTTGATGTGTACTTCTGTTTATGATTTTCTTGTTTGTATGTGCATTTTCTTTAATTTAGTTTTGCTCTATGACGCTTCAACAAGCAGGGCGAAGATATATGTGTTGCTCTTCAAACACATATAAATGATGTGATGTTAAGGCGATATTCCAAAGCACGACCTACAGCTAATGGTTCACTTAGTGGAGACGTTCCATCTAATAATCACAAGCCTTCTTCGGTCGAGTCTTATGAGAAGCGTATTGAGGACTTGTCAAGAGCCCTTGAAGAATCCCAAAAGAAAGCTAACCAGGTGCATAGGGACTGTTTATCTTTCGATTAAAGTTTTGAGCATTGAATCCGTGCAAAAAAAAAAAAAAAAAAAAAAACCTTGTGGTTTGTTATTATCTTGACATTTTATAGTTCAATTAGGCCGTTCGTTATCCAATAGGTCATTAATGCACTGTGGTGATGTTCTTTGATCCTTTTTGCAATTTCGGATGTTGATTCCTCTATCTTCAGCTTTAACTTTCCTATAGTTGCAATAAATGATTAATTGAAATGATGGTTTTTCATAAAAAATAATAATAAAGAAATTACGGTTGTTCATTTTGGACTGTTGAGCTGCATGATAGAGTGGTTAGTTTATTCTTAGTGAGTGATGATGTCCTAGTACTCACTTGCTCTGTCAATCAATACAGTTCCTAGAAAATTTGCACGAAAAGCAAAAAGAAGAAGCAATATTGCAAGAAGACTTGGAAAGTTTGAGAGATAGCTTGAGACTGGAGAAGCAAAATTTGTCTGATGTTGCTAGTGAACGTGAAAAGATGAAGCTATTATGTGATGAAAAGGATTCTGCACTCCAGGTTCTAATCTTATTTTGTTATATAAACAGAAAACCAGAATGCTTAGTTCCTTGTAACAATTTTTCTTCTTTTTCTTCCCTGTTTTTTCTTGCATAACAGGATGCGCTGTTGGAGAAAAACAATCTGGAGATGAAATTAGCAGCATTAACTAGCAAAGGATTGGAGAACAACATTAGAAAAGAGACAGTTGAGGCAAATAATCAGGTACATGTCTAGACTGTTAACATCCTTACTCGTACGTGAATCATTCTATTACTGTCTCCATTACCACCTTCTGGTTAAGTATTCAGTCCTGTGTAGTGAATATTTTACATCTCAAATGTCCCTTTAATTTATTTAGGAATCTGTCCCTTGTTAATGAGGTTAGCCATACAGTTCTGCACATTAGCTTAAGGTTATTCTTACATGATATTTGTGTTTAGATATTGCAAAACATCCAAGAAGAACTGAAAACACGAACTTCAGAGTTACAAAAGTCAGAAGAGAGTAAGAGGAAACTTCTCAATGAAAAGGTTTCTTTGCTAGAGAAAATTTCAAGAATCGAAAGAAAGAAAAGTGACGAGGTATTTTTATTTCAATCCTTGATTTGACGACTTACATACTTTTTTTGTTCATTCAAGAAGTTCATTTGATGATTGACATAGGTTGAAACAGTCCAGAAGAATGTTGAACAAGAGCGCAGGGTGTTCAGGCATCAAGTTTTTGAATTGGAGAAAAAGTTGCAAGAAGCAACTAAGAAGTTGGCTGATGCCCAGTCATCTCTTTTAGCTAAAGACAAAGAACTGGGCATGTTGCAAAATAATCTCAAAGAGTTGGAGGAACTGAGAGAAATGAAAGAGGTAAAAGCTCCCATCTGGGTTTTCCCATGTTTTCATAGAAATTTTATAATATGCCAACATTAATGCTAGTCTTTAAGTTATTATACATCAGTTGCACATACAACATTCTATATTTTTAAGACTTTTTTTTGTCTGTTTTGGCTTTTTTTTTGAAGGACATTGATAGAAAGAACGAGCAAATTGCTTCTATCTTAAAAATGCAAGGGGCTCAATTGGCTGAGATGGAAAAGCTTTACAAGGAGGAACAGGTTCTGAGGAAACGATATTTTAACATGATGGAAGGTAGATCTTTTTTTTTCTTGGCGACTAAGAAATGCATTTTATTATTTGAAAAATACATATTTTCTTGTTCATTTTGTAGTCATATTGGAATATCACTTTTTTTAATTTGTAAATCACTCAGATATGAAAGGCAAGATCCGGGTTTACTGTCGATTAAGGCCTCTTTGTGAAAAAGAAATTTCTGAAAAGCAACGAAATGCACTTGTAAATGTGGATGAGTTCACCATTGAACATATGTGGAGAGATGAAACCAAACAACACATCTATGATCGTGTCTTTGATGGCTATGCAACTCAAGAGGATGTCTTCGAGGATACCAGGGCAAGTTTACCTGATCTTTATGGTCCATTGAATTCAAAATAGATCGGAATTATGTTCGTGAATTTCTTTGTTTCCTGTACATGTAAGGATTAATTGTTCATTAATATTATTAATGCAGTACTTAGTGCAATCTGCTGTTGATGGATATAATGTCTGCATCTTTGCTTATGGACAAACTGGTTCCGGAAAGACATTTACTATTTATGGGTCTGATGACAATCCTGGACTCACACCTCGTGCTATCTCGGAGCTTTTCAAAATTATGAAGAAAGATAGTAACAAATTCTCACATTCTCTTAAGGTACCTTTGTTTTACAGAATTTGATTATTTAGTTGCTTTCAAGATGTCCAGACCATAATGATAGCTTTTGCTGTCGTTGGGATATACTAGGTCCGGATGATGATGAGTTGCTTTCAAGTTGTATTGTCTTTTCTTTTTCTTATAGTTTTTCTTTGATATTTTGATGATATGCAGGCATACATGGTGGAGTTATACCAGGATACACTAATTGACCTTTTACTGCCAAAGAATGCAAAGCGATCGAAGCTAGATATTAAAAAGGACTCCAAGGTAAATCCTTTCTCTTGCTAGTTGTTGAAACCTCTATTTAACCATAATTGAAGCTTAATATGTGAAAATAAAACATTACAGGGCATGGTCTCCGTGGAAAACGCGACTGTTGTTTCTATTACATCATATGATGAGTTAAAAAGTATTATGCTTTCTGGATCTGATCAACGTCATACAACCGGAACTTTGATGAATGAGCAGAGTTCAAGATCCCATCTCATTCTTTCCATAGTTATTGAAAGTACTAACCTTCAAACACAAGCAGTGGCGAGAGGAAAGGTATATATCAAACATGTCCACAGAATACATGATACTCTTTTATGCATACATTTTTTGTTTTCATGTAATGCTACTGACTGCTTGTGAGGAGGTCCTTTGGGTAGTTTTAGAACATAAAATGTGGTGTCAGGGAAGATGAAGACGGAGCGCTAACATGCGTGCCTGACATATAGCTGTTGGCCACTGCTGTAGTAGAAAGAGTTGAAAGGGACTAATCACTAAACCGTAGGCCTTTTTGCATTTCACAATCACTGAGTGCGGGGAATAATAACGTAATCATCAGTTATTTCTCATTTGAAAGAAAGTCATAGACGAGTTTAGTGGATAGGCGGATCGGTAGCTACTGCTAAGATTGACTGAGTCAGTTTCATTACAGAAAAGACAAAGGGAGGGAAGAGAGAAAGCAAGTAGGAAAAGGCATTAATATGAGAAGACAGTACTCCCTCCGTTCCAAAAATATTTTTATACTTGATCAAACACCCACTTCGTCAACCCCTACTTAAAATCAAATTATTAGAGTATTTTGCATATTATTCATTGTAATTTGGTTCTAAATGATGTGAATTACTATTTTGACAAACTGGTAAGGTTGTTGTTTTGTGACCTTGAAGTCATGTGTTCGATCTGCAGAAACAGCCTCTTGCACAAAGTGTAGGGTAAGGTTCGTACATCAGATCGCGGAACGATCTGGCCCCTCCCAAGACCCAGCACAAACGCGCGAGCCTAATGCGCCATGGACTCCCTTTATTATTTTGACGAACTATTGTGTTAAATACTTTGAAAATTTGGTCTTAATTGATGTTTGACGAACTATTCAGCCTGGATAAATTACTAACTGGGTATAACATCAAACAAACCAGTATGAGAAGTTGTGAATAAGATTAGTTACATATAGGGACATGGACTGTAGGCTGTTAAGCTATAGTGCATATGTGGTTTCTGGATATTGGGCCCAGCCTTTCTTCTTATAAGCATTTGATTCATAAGTTATATTGTTTTCGTTCTTGTTTGTCTGCCTCTTACCCCTCTAGACCCTAGCGATAGCTTTTGCTGTCGTCGGGATATCCTGGGTATGATTGTTGTTGTTGTTTTGCATGTTGATCTATTTCATTGGGCTACATCATTCACGTGGGTATGATTGTTGTTGATTGTTGTTGTTGTTTTGCATGTTGATCTATTTCATTGGGCTACATCATTCACGTTAATTGTAATTTACAGTTAAGTTTTGTGGATCTTGCTGGTTCTGAGAGGGTGAAGAAGTCAGGCTCTGTTGGAAGCCAACTAAAAGAAGCTCAAAGCATCAACAAGTCTCTCTCAGCCCTTGGAGACGTTATTAGCGCACTGTCAGCTGGTAGCCAGCACATTCCCTACAGGAATCACAAGCTAACCATGTTGATGAGTGATTCCTTAGGTGGCAATGCGAAAACTTTGATGTTTGTGAATATTTCTCCAGCTGAGTCAAACCTGGATGAGACCTACAACTCTTTGACGTATGTCATCTTATTTACTCTAAATTATATTTTCTTTGGACTAGTTTATGACAAGTTACCTAAAGTCTGATTCTTTCTTGGATTATTTAGATAGTATATTGCTCTTTGGTCCTTTCCATTTCCAATGGAGTGAAGGACACACTCTTCCTTGACTTTGGAATATGATGGAATAAAGCAAAATGACTCACTAAATTGGCTGCGCTTCTTATATTGTGAAGTAACAGTTGATCCACACGCAATATTCATTATGGTTCATCGGGAAACAACCTCTATGTGTTTCTAATACATGGGTATGGTTGCGTACATCAGACCCCTCCATATCCCGTCATAGGCGGAAGCCTCTAAGGCAGTAGAGTAATGTTGTTGTATTGCTCTTTGGTGTCATTTATTCTAACCAAAATGGTTCTGTCCCTCAGGTACGCTTCAAGAGTTCGATCAATAACAAACGATCCCAGCAAAAACGTTGCATCAAAAGAAGTGGCACGGCTGAAGAAGCTTTTGGCATATTGGAAGGAGCAGGCAGGCCGAAAGGGCGAGGACGAAGAGCTTGAAGAGATACAGGAAGAAAGAGTCGCGAGAGAGAGACCCGATGCGCGCCATTCCATGTAAACAGAACCCATTAGGATGCAAAGGCCTCTACTCTTCCTGGTAGGAACTGGATTCAATCTGAGTATGTGGTTAAGCCAACTTGTAATGCACACAAGTTAGCAAGATGTTACATGTTTCTCTTGCTGTCAGGTTGTTTGCATTGCTGCTGAGAAAGATTTTGTTTGGGGTAGAAAATTATTAAGCAGATTAGGATTTCTTACCTTAGTAAAAAAGGGCGTTCGCATGCATTAGGCTCCTGCGTTTGTGTAAGGTCTGTGAAGGAGCCAGATCGCTTCGCGATATAATGTATGCAACCTTACCGTACCTTTTGTATAAGAGCTGTTTCTTGACATCAAAGTTACAAAGCCTTACCAGTTGATTCAAAGGCCGACATCGATTTCTTACCTTAGTGTATAGTGGAAATTGTAAATATTGGGCTAACTTATTATTGACCGTATTGGTGATTCTTATTTGTGCAATATTTTTCATTATTTCTTACATGCTGTTATTATTTGGACATTCGTCACTCCCCTGACTTAGCAGTTCCACCGATCCAATTCTTTTGCCTTCACTTTTTTTTTTTTGGGGATACAGTTTGATTGTAAGGGTTTTTTTTTTTAGCTCTTTAAAATGTTATTTAGGGTATATTACAATCTTGCTTGCTTATATTGTCATCAAAGTTAATTTGTTTGCATGTTGGTGAAGCTCTTGATCTTCTACTAATCGATTCCTAGTGGGTTAAAGCAAACCCTGAAGCTTTGCGATCTGATATACGTTGCAAGAAGCTGTTTATACAGTTCGAACCCGTAACTTTAAAGTCACATAGCATCAACCTTACCAATTGCTACCAAGCTTATTTCTATTCACTCTGTAAGCTCAAAATATGTCGTTAACACATGGAAGCTGTCTTTGCCAAATCCAAAAACATCTCTAGTATATGATTACGTATGCCTAAACAATAAAACATTCAACAACAATGACAAAAATTAGTATGGAGAAGACATTACCGGATATTCTCCCTATGTATTTCCATGCATTCTTTAACATATGTAGACATACATAATTTACTAAGACAACACATGGTAGAAGGTATAGTATGTGTGTAAAACTACGTACAGTGTACACATTATCCCTTTTCATATGATTTTTTCTTTAAATAAAACTAGGTAATAGTGCGCATGTTAATGATGAATATATAAAAAAAAACGAAGTATAAAGATACTGCTTCTTCTTTGAAAATATTACCAGAATAGGCTAAAAATTTATTTAATTAAACATTATTTAAAATCAAATTATTAAAATATTTCACATATTTTTTATGTTCTTAAATAATATAAGAACTAGTTTAACAAACTATTATGATAAATATTTTTATTTGTCACTAACACAATAGCACACTATATCTCTATTATTGTGTCATCTATGCATGTATATATAGAGACAGGGTCTCGTTGGAGCCAAACTCTCTATTCTTTAGGATGGAGGTATTGTTTATGTGTTTCTCACTCTCTTCCGACTCTAACGATAACTTTTGTTGTTATTGAGAAATATGTCGTTTATTTTTTTAGTTTTTGAACTTAGTCTTACTTCCATGTTTGAGCAATCAGTTATTTTGATGAGGGAGTGGGTTCTCCCCCACCTGTACCAGAGGCCCCTTAGCCAGGTGGGATGTAAATCGAGGGATGTGCTCCACCGGCAGCCCTGCAAAGGGAGAGGACACAGCAATCAGTTATTTGATCGTATAGGACAACACAAAGACCACATTTAAAAGCTCCAAACGTACTGCGCCTTGTGCAAGCTGTCCTAAAATGGAGAATAGCAAATCGATTCCAGTGATCGATTTGCAAGATTTTCCCAGACAATTATCTAACCTGATCGAGGCATGTGAAGAATGGGGCTGTTTCCGCCTGATAAACCACCACAAGATACTTCCACCGTCGCTAATGCAAGAAATGAAGGCTGTCGTGAGATCACTTCTGGACCTTCCGGCGGAGATCAAGATGAGAAACAAGGATGTTATTGAAGGTAGTGGATATGTCGCTCCTAGTCAGGCTAATCCCCTTTATGAAGCTTTGGGTCTTTATGATTTCGCGTCTTCTGATGCTGTGGATGATTTTTGTGCTCAGCTGGATACTTCGCCTGCTCAAAGGTTTGAAATTTGAATTGATGCTTTTCTTTATTAATTTATCTTCAAATTTGAGACATGTGAGTGCTGTGGATTTTGCTTATTTGGCATTGAATTTGTTGATCTTTACAGCTTCTGATTCTGCCCTTTTGTTTTCGGGTCAATTTGGGTTTTGCTGTTTATTGATTGTGCTTTGTTTTTCTGGCTTAAGTTGAATGCCTGTAGAAATTCAGAGAAGTATGTAGTAAACACAAAAGCACGCTGTTTTCTGACATAATTAGATTATGGAAACACCTACTCGACTGTTAATTTTTTTTTAAAATGTCGACTGTTAAGTTAATGACAATTCTAATCTTTTGCATTTTTGGTTTCTCTGGTGGTTACAAAACATTGATTTCCTCGTCACTTGTTCTTACCTTTTTTTCTCTTTTCAATCTTACCTTTAAAGCTTGTTGAGAAGTGTAAGATTTTCTTATCTTCAATATTATTTGAAACAAAAGAAGAAATGACTAGTTACTTAGTTCATCCATTTATTAGTAGAAGCTGGCATGTATGCGTAAGTTAAGCAGGTCAAAACACCTTTGGAATGCAACACAAAATTATGCAGATTCGAGCGACCTACTTGGGCGCTGTGGACAATAAGCTGAATTGATTTCTTTCAGTAAAAAGTTGTGAGTTTTGCTTGAAATTATTGCTTCCTATGGAGGCCACAGTAGATACT
>AP025047.1:37079587-37097052 GCA_036186865.1 Eustoma russellianum
AATCAGTAAGTATGTTTTCCTTTTCACTTTTTGTTGGAAACCAGAGATACAATAATGAGGTATGCTCAAGCAACACATCAATTGTTGAAAGATATTGGGCATAAGTTGGCACAAGGGTTAAATGTGCCTGGTTTTTCAATCGAAGAATGGCCTTGTCATTATAGGATCAACAGATACAGTTTTACCAAGGAGTCTATAGGTTCATACGGCGTGCAAATTCACACAGATTCAGGATTCCTTACTATGCTACAGGAGGATGACAGTATTGGGGGTCTGGAAGTCTTGGATAAGTCCGGGGCATTTGTTGCGGTTGATCCTTGCCCTGGAACCCTTCTTGTTAATCTTGGAGATGTAGCAGCAGTAAGTAAAGACGTCCTTTTACTCATATTTAAGCATTGATCTTGCTTCAATGCGCTTATTTGTGTATTATTTTTGCTGGCCAAAGGCATGGAGCAATGGAAGGTTGCACAATGTGAAGCATCGGGTGTTATGCAAGGAAGCAGGATTAAGAGTGTCAATTGCTTCATTTGTCTATGGACCAAAAAGAGAGCATATTGAGCCACCATTACAGCTGGTCGATTCTGGACATCCCCGGTTATACAAGTCTTTTACATTTGAAGAATACAGAAGACTCCGGCTATCCACTAAATTGCGGGCTGGTGAAGCTCTTGATCTTCTGCGTGCTGATTAATAAAGAATTGAGCAATCTCCATGATTTGTATGTCTGTTCTATCTTGGCTGGAAGGATGACCTATGAGTAACAAGATTCTACCTTTGCCAGTTTATTCTGTACAGCATAATGGATATATATCAAATCTTCAAATTGTGGTAGCTGCATTGGTAGTGGAAAAGAAATAATCGAAATGCCAACCAATGGACAATCGCACCTCTCAAAAGGTTTCATAGTGGAATCCAGTGGTATGTTTCTGTTATGACCAGGAACTTATGTTGTAAGTAGGAACTTGTAGAGGTAATAGTCTGTTATATCCAGTGATATGTTTCTACAAAACAAATTTCTGCTGGTGACAGTGACTAATGTATAGGAATACTTCACTTTTTGCTATATATTTCATACAGCAACAATACATGTCATTATCTTCAAATCATGCAAGCTGTATTGAAGGTAAAACAGTTCTCAGAATGCCAACCTGTGATAATTGCACCACTTGAAATGTTTTCTAGCAGGCTCCAGGGATTTGTTCCTGTAGTAAGTGGATGTGAGGGTATACAAGGTTAGACCGAATAAAAAATGAGGTATTTAGGGAAAGATTAGGGTGACTAGTATAGCAGATAAGATAAGGGGAGACTAAAATGGTTTGGGCATGTCAAGAGGAGACAAACAATGGCGTCTGTCACAGGACTTGAAAGCCTCATTGTAGAGGGAACGAGGAGTAAAGACAGGCCCAAACTGATTTGGGATGAGCGGATTAGGCGTGAGCTACTAGATTTGGACCTCTCTGAGGACATAGTCTATGATAGGAGTTCATGGATGCAGATGATTAAGATTAAGGAGGTTTAGCCAGGATATAGGGGCACCTTAAAGTGTACATAGGGGCCTAGATACTCTCTACACTTTAGGTTGACTTTGCACTTTTTTGCTTTATCTTTCATTATTTGTGCATATACACGGTTATGAATATCTTAATTTCTGAAGCTTTCTATTTGTGTTTACTAAATTCTTTCAATAGTACTGTAGCACATCATATTCCTATTATTGTGTCATCTATGCATGTACATATAGAGCTGGGTGTCTCACTGGAAGCAAACTCTCTAGGCTTTGTGATAGATGTATTATTTACCTATCTCTCACCTTCCCCAAACCCCACCGATTGCTTTTGCTGTTGTTGAGATATACTGTATATTATTGTTATTGTTGAATGTGGTTACTTTACAAGTAAATAAATAAGGTTCTTTGCAGTTGACTCAATATTTCTGTATGGAGATTTATAACTCAAATTATAAATTTCTCACCCAACATCATGTCCTACATGTATTTCTAGTCATTCTGTAAGCTCAAAATATGTCGTTAACACATGGAAGCTGTCTTTGCCAAATCCAGAAACATCTCTAGCGTATGATTATGTATGCCTAAACAATAAAACATTCAACAACTATGATAAAAATTAGTACAGAGAAGACGATACCGGATCTTCTCCCTATGTATTTCCATACATTTCGTTAACCTATGTACACATACATATTTTACTAGAAAACACGTGGTAGAAGATATAGCATGTGTGTAAAACTACGTACACCGTAAGGTAGTGTACACATTATCCCTTTTCATGTGATTTTTTTCTAAAAATAAAACTACGTTATAATGCGCATGTGAATGATGAATATATAAAAAAAATACGAGGTTTCTAAATATATTATCACAATTAGTTAATTATTTATTTAACTAAACATTATTAAAATCTGTCACATATCGTTCATGGTCTTAAATAATATGAAAACTAGTTTAAATGATAAATATTTTATGACATTAGTCTGACTTCAGTGTTTGAGCAATTAGTTATTTGACCGCATAGTTTCCAACTATTTTTAATGGATCAAGGACACATTTTTCTTTGATTTTGAAATATGATGGAATAAAATAAAATGACTCACTAAATTAGTTGCGCGTGCATCTTATATTGTGAAGTAGCAATAGATGGACAAGACAACAATTTTCATTAGGGACCATATGAAACAACATCTGTGTGTTTACAACACACAAATATATTTGCGTACATCCGATCTTTTATACTCTGTCATAACTGGAAGCCTTGGTAATGTTGTTGTAGTAGTATTTATTTGACCGCATAGGACAACACAAAGACCATATTTAGAGACTCCTAACGTACTGCGTCTTGTGCAAGTTGTCCTAAAATGGAGACGAGCAAGTCGATTCCAGTGATCGATTTGCAAGATTTTCCCAGACAATCATCTAACCTAATCGAGGCATGTGAAGAATGGGGCTGTTTCCGCCTGATAAACCACCACAAGATACTTCCCCCGTCGCTAATGCAAGAAATGAAGACTGTCGTGAGATCACTTCTGGACCTTCCGGCGGAGATCAAGATGAGAAACAAGGATGTTATTGAAGGTAGTGGATATGTCGCTCCTAGTCAGGCTAATCCCCTTTATGAAGCTTTGGGTCTCTATGATTTCGCGTCTTCTGATGCTGTGGATGATTTTTGTGCTCAGTTAAATACTTCCCCTGCTCAAAGGTTTGAAATTTTTAACTGATACTTTTCTTTATTAGTTTATCTTGAAATTGAGACATATGAGTTCTCAGGATTTTGCTTATTTGGCATTGAATTTGTTGATCTTTACAGCCTCTGATTCTGCCCTTTTGTTTTCGGTTCAGTTTGGGTTTTGCTGTTTATTGATTGTGCTTTGTTTTTCTGGGCCAAGTTGAATGCCTGTAGAAATTCAAAGAATTATGTAGCAAACACAAAAGCATGCGGTTTTCTGACACAATTAGATTATGGAAACACCTACTCGACTGTTAATTTTTTTTTTCAAAATTTCGACTGTTAAGTTAATGACAAGTTCTAATCTTTTGCATTTTTGGTTTCTCTGGTGGTTACAAAATATTGATTTTCTCGTCACTTGTTCTTACCTTTTTTTTTTAAAAAAAAAAAAAATCAATCTTACCTTTAAAGCTTGTCGAGAAGGTGTAAAATTTTCTTATCTTCAATATTATTTGAAGCAAAAGAAGAAATGACTAGTTACTTAGTCCATCCATTTATTAGTAGAAGCAGACATATAAGAGTAAGTTAAGCAGGTAGAAACACCTTTGGAATGCAACACAAAATTATGCAGATTCGAGCGACCTACTTGGGCGCTGTGGACAATAAGCTGAATTGATTTCTTTCAATAAGAAGTGTGAGTTTTGCTTGAAATTATTGCTCACTATAGAGGCCAGAGTAGATACTTTTTGTGGAAGCTATCCTACCGCTTATCTTTTGCTGATCATCCAGTCTCCCCTGGCTATTATTTACCTTCAACAATGCCCCTCCGTTAATCAGTAAGTATGTTTTCCTTTTCACTTTTTGTTGGAAACCAGAGATACAATAATGAGGTATGCTCAAGCAACACATCAATTGTTGAAAGATATTGGGCATAAGTTGGCACAAGGGTTAAATGTGCCTGGTTTTTCAATCGAAGAATGGCCTTGTCATTCTAGGATCAACCGATACAGTTTTACCAAGGAGTCTATAGGTTCATACGGCGTGCAAATTCACACAGATTCAGGATTCCTTACTATGCTACAGGAGGATGACAGTATTGGGGGTCTGGAAGTCTTGGATAAGTCCGGTGCATTTGTTGCAGTTGATCCTTGCCCTGGAACCCTTCTTGTTAATCTTGGAGATGTAGCAGCAGTAAGTAAAGACGTCCTTTTACTCGTATTTTAGCATTGGTCTTGCTTCAATGCGCTTATTTGTGTATTGTTTTTGCTGGCCAAAGGCATGGAGCAATGGAAGATTGCACAATGTGAAGCATCGGGTGTTATGCAAGGAAGCAGGATTAAGAGTGTCAATTGCTTCATTTGTCTATGGACCAAAAAGTGAGCATATTGAGCCACCATTACAGCTGGTCGACTCTGGACATCCCCGGTTATACAAGTCTTTTACATTTAAAGAATACAGAAGACTCCGGCTATCCACTAAATTGCACGCTGGTGAAGCTCTTGATCTTCTGCGTGCTGATTAATAAAGAATTGAGCAGTCTCCATGAATTGTATGTGTGTTCTATCTTGGCTGGAAGGATGACTAATGAGTAACAAGATTATACCTTTGCCGTTTATTCTGTACAGCATAATGGATAGATATCAAATCTTCAAATTGTGCTAGCTGCATTGGTAGTGGAAAAGAAACATTCGAAATGCCAACCAATGGACAATTGCACCTCTCAAAAGGTTTCATAGTGGACTCCAGTGATATGTTTCTGTTATGACCAGGATCTTATGTTGTAAGTAGGAACTTATAGAGGTAGTACTCTGTTATATCCAGTGATATGTTTCTATTTTTGCAGGGGACAGTGACTAATCAATAGGAATACTTCACTTTTTGCTATATATTTCATACAGCAACAATACATGTCATTATCTTCAAATCATGCAAGCTGTATTGAAGGTAAAACAGTTCTCAGAATGCCAACCTGTGATAATTGCACCACTTGAAATGTTTTCTAGCAGACTCCAGGGATTTGTTTCTGTAGTAAGCTGAAAGTTGTAGAGGTAGTATATGAAGAAACAAAAGCTGGACCTGTGGTGATGGCAGGTCATCTTGCTGATTCTTTTATGAAGCTAGTTAGATATGCATGATTCCAAAACATTAAACTAGTCTTCCATGTTACTGTTTGGTCTCTTGTTCAAAAACTCTTTAGCTAGATGGACACTGGTAAGCAAATTAATGTCTTCCATCTTTGGTGAGAACTGCTCAGTTCAATTCAGATGAGAGACAACAGAATATCTGGAAGGAAACAATCCAAAATCTCCACTGTTACATCTTTTAGAGGTTTAGTTAATTATTTTAGACCGGAGTATCGTTAACCATAGTTTTTCTACCTTTTCTTACTTTTCCTCTCAATATAACATCATGCTTGAGGTCACGGATTCGAATCACGGAAACAGCCTCTTACACAAAGTGTAAGGTAAGGCTGCGTACATCAGATCTCGAAGCGATCCGGCCCTTCTCCGGACTCTGCGCAAATACGGGAGCCTAGTGCATTGGGAACGGTGTTTTTTATATGCTTAATTCTTACTTCAAGTGACTTTGGGCTTACACGAGTGGTAGGCCATTAAAAGACATCACATAAGGAGGTTGAGGGGGCGTGTGGCTCAATTGGACTGTTGAATTACCTTCGCAAAATGGAACCACTCAGGTAAAATGTATCCAATTGTTTCCGGTACACCTTCAGCCTCCTCATATGAAGTCTTTAAGATCAACTCATGTAAGCCCGAAGTCATCAATGTGGATAGATGTGATACTCAAGTATGATGTTGCTGAGTTTAAGATCATGGTGTACAACATTCTGATCATGTTCATCATGAAAAAATGACATTTCCAGTGCATTAGGCTCCCGTATTTGAGTAGGGTTTGTGGAGGAGTCGGATCACTTCGTTGTTTGATGTCTCTACACTTTGTGTAAAGGTTTATTTCTGCCGTTCGAACCCGTGACTTCAAAGTCACAAAGCAACAAATTTACCAGTTGTTTCAAGGACTACCCTTGTCATGTTCATCATGAAGATAACAAAAGAAGCTGAAACTAACTCCTGATAAAATTTTGTGGCAGAATGTTTCAACCCAGTTGGTTGTTTATTGTGTGTCCTGCAAGTAGGTGCTAGTCTAGGCTGCCATCAGCATATGCTCATTTAGAAACAGTAGTTTCTCATTCTTGTAGCACCATCCTGTGAAAACGAAAGGACAGTGAGATATGATAGAATAATGTTTACCCAATTTATCTTTCATAACTGTGAAAGCTGAAATGCTCTGTTAAATTCAGGGCTCTTTCCGAATAGGGAGGCAAAAAAGGACAAATTGATGAATGTGGTGTGGTCTGAGTTCATGGTCGAAATAAGTGCTAGTTTCACAAGCAGTGATATCATAGATTATAATCTATATTCTTAGGAAAATGAACAATTTATTAGCTGTATGAGTGATCGAGGGGTATAACTCATTTACCTTGGGTAGGTGTACTTTGTGCAGGGTTCTGTTGCGATTAATAGATGATGGCACCTGATGCTCTATTAAGAACCTTACGACTAATGGATGGTGGCATCTGATGCTCTATTAAAACGTTACGCAAAGAACCCAATTTAACATGATAAATCAAACATGTAGAAATAGACATACACTCTATCCGAGAAAAGATAGAAGAAAATAAGGTCAGACTAGAACATATACTTACCAAAGATCAAATCAAAGATATCTTAACAAAGCTAGTTTCAACAAAGATTTTTCAATACTTAATATATACAACTAAGCTTGAAAGGGAATGTAAAAACAAACTAAGCCGAGGTGCGTCGACCTGAACAAAATAGTTGCTGAGATAGGGGAAAATAAGAAGTGACTGAAGTCAGACAACTCGTTGAATATTTTAGCCATTTTAGGTATATATAATAATCCATTAGAAATACTCATGATACTTGCTAGGTTTTATTTTGTGACATTCTTGGATGTAAAATGTCATACTCTGACTTCGAAAACCTTCATTGTTTCAGTCCTCAAGAGATTCGTAGATAATGAAAATCAGGACACTCATGACATTCTTCCTTGTCATTGGTGGCATCCAATTAAACGTACGTGGATCTTAATTTTGAAGCCAGTATAAATAATGTAGCAGAATATAGTAAGTTTAGGGCCAAAGTTAGGACTCAATATGAGCAGCCTTAACTATTGGTTTGTCATTTCCTCAACAACTCTTATCCTAATCTGTTTATTTAAACAATTAAAAATCAATGGAAACTTCCTTCACGACCTGAAATTATCCACAGTTTAAACATTATTTGGTGGTCCTAAACAAAAGTTCCAAAAAGGGCAAGATGGCATGGTGGTTGGCATTACCAGAATCGAACCTACAATATTTCTTAAGAGTTTTCACCAGAAGCTTTGTTGTATGCACCCAATTTGTATTCTTGGATTTTTGTATTGAAGATGATATACTAACTACAAAAGATTGAAGTTTCTCATCCCATGCAAACTTATCTATCAAATAATTATACCATGACTTATTAAATTGGTTATACTTCTTATATTGTGAAGTAGCAGTTGATCGACACGCATTATTATGGGTTATCGAGAAACAACTTCTGTGTGTTTCTAATATATGGGTATGGTTGCGTACATTCGACCTTCCATATCTCGCCATTGACAGGAGTCTCTAAGTCAATGAGGATAATATTGTTGTTGTACCGGTGAATTTTCACGATTTCACCAGTAAAATGGTATAATTCTACATATTATAGTGTTAGATTAAGCCGTCATCACTTGGTTGCAAGTCAGTTGGTCTGAAAACTAGATTTATAAATATGTCACCACTTACCCTATCTCAAGTGATTATGAGGACTTAGAAGTGAGGATCTTAGATTCTTAGGTTCATATATTTACAAATGCAACTTTCTTTTTTTTTTTTTGCTTTTATATGGTTTTTTTCTATATTCCTTTCGTTTTAAAAATATTGTTATCGTTGGAAAAAACAAAATTGATCAAACGCCATTCTAGATCGAATTGCCGAAGTATTTTGTAATTTTTTTTTTTGACAAAATTTGGTCATAAATGATATGAAGGCTATTTTTGACATATAATTATATTAAATATTTTGGAGGCCTGTCGTTTGACTAATTATTAGTGTTGACCGACTGCAATAATATCTTTAAGACTATTTTGACATAATATTATGTTAAATAATTTGGAGTCTTGCCGTTTGGCTAATTATTAGTGTTGATCTACTGTAATAATATCTTTAAGACTATTTTGACATATTATTATGTTGAATATTTTGGAGTCTTGTTGTTTGACTAATTATTAGTGTTGACATTGTAACAATATTTTGGGATGGAAAAAGTAATACAGTGATGGTTTACTCCACTGTATAAATTGTATCTTAACATTTGTGGAGCCATATTATGCCATACATCAAAAAGAAAAAAATATTTATAATATATGTCCGCCATCAAAATAGCTCAGGATGGCCTAAAACTCTGGAATGCCCATGAATAGTTGACCTTGAACTTCCGATTTACTTTGTTTCTTACAAAACTATTATTACTTGTGATTTTGGCTAGATATTAACCAATTTAAAATCAACTTAATAATAACAATAGTGTTAATTCAAGCTACTAAAAGACGTTCCCGGTACACTAGCTCCCGCGTTTGCGCATAATCAGAAGAAGAACCGAATCGCTTCGTGAACAGCCTTACCCTACGCTTTGTATTAATTCAAGTTACCTATATGGTAATTCTCTCGTATTAGGACAATATTTCATACTGAAGAATTAAGCTGTGTTAATGATATAGTTCAAAGAGAAGTATCATACAGCTGTTCTATATTCAATAAATATTAATTTTGAGATATATAAACCATGAACTAATCTAGCTTCCAATAAACTGAAGATCAACTGAAAGTGAAGAACAACCGAACACGATCGAGATATAAAAGCAAATTAGATTCCCGTTTGAACTGGACTTTAAAATACTACTACAACAACAACATTACCCCATTGCCTTAGAGACTCCCTGCCCATTGCCTTAGAGACTCCCGTCTATGGCAGGGTATGGGGTCGGATGTACGCAACCATACCCATGTGTTTAACTCCCGCCAGGTATGGGGGGATCGGATGTACGCAACCATCCCATCGTTTACATCTCTAGTTCTAAAGTATACTATTGATACTCAAGTTGGCTCAGATCGTTTACATCTCTAGTTCTAACCGCGTAGCCAGTCACTCACAAAAAGCTCCAAGATAAGCAAAACCTAGACAAATATCATACAGTTAAACTTAATGTTTCATTGATTATTGAACAATACAAGGATTCTTGGGATGCCTATCAAGTGTTTGTTTGGTGCTCATCCAAGAGGCGCGGTCATGGTTGACTGAATTCTTGATGTAGGGGCATGGAGAATTGCTGAATTGCATAGCCTGAAGCGTGAAGTGTTTGCGCAAGAAGCAACAACAATTTGCTCTCCATGGCACTGATCAAAAAGAATATTTGGAGCAGGATTACAGCTTGTGGATTCTGTACATTCCCCTTTTCATAAATCTTAAAGTCTGAAGAATACAGAAAACTATGCTATCCGTCACGATGCATGCATAGCAGGTAAGCCCTTGGCCTTTTACACGCTCATTTCTGAAGATTGAGCAGTTTTTGTAAACCTCATTTCTTCTCTATTTTCAAGATATTTAAGCTTAACTGGCCAGACTCTAGCGATAGTTTTTGCTGTCATCGGAATATACTGGGTATGATTGTTATTGTTAAGCTTGACTGGGTACTCTCAATACGAATATCGATTTGGGAAGGATTGGACTTCAGTGATTTATTTCTGCAGTAAGTAGGAACTTGTATAGAATGCACTCTTAGAAAAAAGAAAGAATCTTAGACAAATAGAAGTAGTAGCTGATATGACAGATCCTTGATGAAAACTAGTTAGGCCCATATGCATAATGCATGCTGGCAAACCATCTAACCAGTCAACCAATTTCTAATGTCCTTAATTCAAATTTCAGGAAAAAAAAAATGAAACTGATTGGACATTGGCAAACCAATTGCATAGTTTTCAAAGAGCTTATATACCCATGTTCTTGCAAAATTTTCAGTTTCGCCTGTACAATGGATGAATCTGTTTAAAACAATAGAAGACAAAAGAAAAAAGGTAAAAAGAAAAGAGGAAAAAAGATGAGATCTCGTGTCATTTAATCTCCAGCAAACTTGACAAAGTTTGAGATTTAGAACAAAGGAGATATGAAGTGAGGAAAGATAAAATTTTTTGCAGTAAGATAACTACACAATGGAGTGGTCAATGGATTCTGAATTGCTTTCCTTGCTGATGTCCTGTTGACTCCATCCTGAATTTACTTGAGAAGTTAACGATGTTGAATTACTTAAGCTAGAATCTGTTGGTCCTGTTGCAGGCCATACAAATGGTGGCCTAAAGGGCGGCACATGTGGCACTGGTACTGATCCGGACAAGATTTGCACTACAACTTGTGTTTTAGGCCTTTGATTTGCTGCAGGATGTGAACAAGCCAGGCCCAGCATTAGAAGTCGATCGGCTTCTTCAGCAACATAGTCCACACCTAGTCTCTGATCAACAGCTTCAAGCACTCGGCCATCACGGTGCAAGTACCAAACCCAGTCGACCAAGGAGTTGAAACCTGCAACCTTGGTTCCAGGCCGCAGACCACAAACAACTTCCAGCAAGACTGCTCCGAAGGCATACACATCCGAATGCTGTGTTGCCTTTCCAGTATGGAAACACTCTGGTGCAATGTATCCGAATGTGCCTGGTACTCCTTCAGCCTCGATATATGAAGTCTTTTCGTTTTCTATGACTCGTGCTAGCCCAAAGTCACCAAGTCGAGCATTGAAGTCGGAATCAAGCATGACGTTGCTAGCTTTAAGATCACGGTGTACTACACGCTGATCATATTCATTGTGAAGGTAGTGTAAAGCTGAAGCAACCCCTGATATGATTTTGTAACGAAGGTTCCAGCCCAGCGGTTGTTTGTCTGGCCCTCCAAACAGGTGCTGGTCTAGGCTGCCGTTTGGCATGTACTCATATACAAGTAATAGCTTGCCATTCTTGTAACACCATCCTGTGAAAAAGGAAATGGCTGTGAGAATTTGTGCAATTTTGCTTTTCCAGTTTATCTTCATATGATGGCAAGAGCTTAAGAGCATCAAAATTTGCATTAGTTTAAGTTCAGGGGTATTTCCATGTAGAACTGAAGTGATGAATGCCACGCAATATACACATATGAATCAAGCTACATCCCATGTAATAAGATAAAATCCATTTTCACCATCAGACCAGGGCATCTTATAGACGCTTAAGTTGCTTAAATTCATCACATTTAATGATCAAAAGAGGTGCTCTCTGTGTCGGCAGTTTCAGAAGAAGCTAGACCCCAGTCACAGAATTCTTAAAATATTGTTGCTTATGTTCTTTATATTTCTTTTGTGCTAGTGGTGAAAGAGATGACAGGATTCCAATCATGTGCATTTGGGGAATATTTTCTGTTCTAAGTGCTGCCTTTGATGCCTGACTAATACTCATAGTACTTGCTAGCTTCCTATCTAAAATTTGTACGTGTTATTGCTGATCCAATCAACAGGCGACGCTGAATCCAAAATTTAATATGACATAAATAACTTTCAAGAAAAGACAATAAGCTGAGAGCCAAAGCTAGATGTCAATTTCAGCAATTAAACAATATATTTGTTCATTTTCTCAAAAGCAAAGAAATACCAGTTCACAGAAACATTTGTCAACAGAACGGGCAGAAAATCAAGGGAATTTTTTCCTTATGCAAAGAACATGTTCAATAAAGACAAGGGCAAGAAGACACGGTGAGTTGGCATTACTAGAGTTGAGCCTAACATCTTTCTTGGAGCTTTCAATAGAAGCTATGCAGTATAAACTTTTCAACTAGGAAAAATCAAATGTTAATTTTAATAAATAAACGTATCAAGACAAGAGATCAAGGAAAGCAGTAGACTCACCAAGCAATCGAACAAGATGCCGATGTCTGAGGCGATTAATAACCGTAAGCTCTGCCAAGAAATCATCCTGACCCTTCATGCTTTCCCTCAAGAAACACTTGACTGCAATCTCCAAATTTTCATTAACCAAGATACCCTTGTACACAGCCCCAAAACCCCCTTCTCCAAGCTTATTCCTTTCATCAAAATTGTTTGTAGCCTTTTTCAACTCTCTGTAATTATATTCTTTTGGGCTCCCTGGCAAACTCCTCAGTGCCCCTCGAATAGTTGATGTTGAACGCTTCACTTGCTTTTTGTGAAAATTGTATCCAAACCAAACACCTCCCATTAGAACCAAAACTAGAACTGGCACACAAACTCCAAGAACAATTTTCAGCCATGGATGCTTGTCATGTGGAAGGATTTCAACTGTCAGATTCCAAGCCAACACACAATTGAGCTGAATGTAATTGCCAGTTGAAGCACTGAACCCAAAATATGAATACTGATCAACATATTTACTCAAATCAAGATCTGATCTTAACACCGGAGAGCTAGGCCTTGGCGGTGTTGGACCATTTGCGGAAGCCTGTTCTGTAATGTACACTTCAATAATCTTGACTAAACCATCATAATTTACCCAAACATTATACTTCTTTGCACCCTTGGGAGAAAGAACTATACCATGTGGGGTCAAAGACTCGACCTTTACGGATTTTACGCTATTAATATCAAGTCCCAGATGGTTATCATCTGGATCAAAGTCTTGCTTATAAGTATCAAACTCAACAGCAACGAATTTGTTGGTGGAGTTACCATCTGTGTTGGAATTGGTCAATCCAAGGTATGCACCGGAGCTGTTTGGTGGAAGGCCAGGCTCAGAGGTTATCAAGAAAGTGAGGCCTTCAGCTGCAGTATCATTAGAAGGACGATAAATATTGATGAGAAAAGAGGAATTAAAGGTTGCAATTCTAGATCCATCAATGTTTGACTTGTCTTTTTGCCAGAGCAGGAAGCCTTGCTTAGTGAAAATTCGACCAGAACGATTGGTTAGCGGGAAGTTATCAGAAATAGAATCAGGAGTAACCTGAATGGCTCCATTGCTGATTGTTGATTGGTTAACATCGAAAAGAGAATAATCGGTGCCGTTGAAAGGATTACCGTACTGCTCGCTGAAGGATTTTGAACTTTGAGCTAAAGAAATGGCTTGCAGGCAGCAAAAAATTAACAGTAATGCTGATGACTTCGGTTTCTGAGATCCCATTTCAAAGAGAGAGAAAATGATTAGGAGGGAGGAGGCAAAGAAAGGGTTTCATTTGAAACCCGGTATACATTAGCCGGAAAATGTTGAAGAGAAGAAGAGGGTAGGAAGGTGACGGTGGTGATATTTGAATGGGATAAATGGGGCCTCCATCTTTTTCTTTTTCTTTTTGAGCACCTGCATTGCTGTGAAAGTGCGGATTGGGATTCAAGGATTTTAAGGATTATTAGTGGAGGAGTAGTATATCTCGGACTTTTTGGGAAGATGGCTTCTGGTTTTTTTGTCTGCCTTCTAACATCACATGGCAAGTTGCCAACAGGGATAGCTGGTTGAGACCGGATCTCCTTATCCTCTTTACAACCATCCAACACGTAGCAGCAAAAGAAATAACGAGGCTCTGCCACGTGTCCGACGATACTGAAAGGGGTGTTGGTTTGGAGTGTAAGGAGATCTCATCTCACAACTGGTCAGGTCATTCCACGTTTTTAACCAGACAATGCCTAACGGTCGCCAAGGTGAGAAACTAAAATACGCCTCTAAATAGGAAACTACTTTCTATAACCAAATATTTCCAACAATTTTTTTATTAAAATATTCAAATTTAATTTTATTATAAAATTTATTCAAATTTTTTTTAAAAAATGTCTTACAGTACGTCAAATGGTCTGCTAATGAATTGTGATTACATGGTGCAAAGGGAATTGGGTTAAAAATAAGTTTATTTTGTTTAATAAATATACAAGAGATGTAAGTCAAAACTACTGACAAGATTTGAACTCCACATTTAAGTACTGCCTACGTAGTTGTCACTTCTATAATAGAATATTAGCTCTACATGTAATGCATAAAGTCACTCAAAATGAAGATATGGTGATATAGCAAGTTATTAAAAATTTTACAGATTTTTTATTTTCAAATGATCAATTTGGGAACACGTTATAAACAAAATTGTTATATTAGGAGCATGAACCTTAATATAATAATCTTGAGTGCAACATTAATATTGGGAAATTATTAAAAAAAAAATTAATGCACGACTGAACCATAAAACTATATACGAAATTAAATGAAGGGGGTTGATATTCAGCAAGGATTGAACATCAACCATCTCTGCCACATCCAGTTCTAAAGGTAGTATAAGGAGGTAAATCAGGTACCCAACGACCCGCTAGCAGAAGCTTGGTCATTTACACAGTAGTCTGCATAAATAGCTCCACAGCACTGCAGGTAAGCCTACAGGTCAAGAAGCTCTCACACTATGCACTTACTGGGAATGACTATGCACTTACTGGGAATGACTTTCTTGCTTTTGGCAAGAATTGAACCCCTGACCTTCCTGTCAAAAACTCTGTCTGAAACCAATTGGGTTATGTCTTGGTAACGATATTCAGTAAGGGACATACAGGTTGGATGAGGTTTTCAAGTATGGGCGTCTACGAATTATTATTGCGGTGCTCAAAATCAATAAATTGAGCTCAAGTGAACCGATGTTGAGGCAAAACCTTTTATAAGTACATGTAGTAATTTAAATGTAAATGGAGTCGAAAAATCTTTAGTTCTAGCAGTTGAGTAGTATTTATTCTATTTTCTGGTCACGAGTTAGATTACCCTCTCTAATTTGGTTTTTAAAAAAAATGTAAATGGCCTTTCTCGCGTAATTTGAATCACCTGATTTCTTTATCGTCTTTCTTCGGGGAAAAGGCATTTTTAAAGTTTAAACCTACAAAACATGGCAAATTAGCAAATCGCTATTCCAAATATAAAGTAAACGAATTAATTAGAATTATACAATTAACAAAGAGAAGGGCTAATGGCATTAAAAAGTACATATATTCACCACTTTATCTTGAAATCCGTAACTCTTTGATAATATAAAAGTGGTAAAATAATATCGTATGTTGGTGGCACTAGTCTCACCCTTACCAAAGGCAATTTGAATCGCTAAAACATTCAATTTTTATAGCTTTTTCTTAGCACCAAAAAAAATAGAATTCTATATTTATGTATATAGAATTATCTATATTATTTGAAGCCTAACCATTGTTATGGTTGTGTATATCTGACCTCCTATACCCAATTCTAGGCAGCAGGCTTTAAGACAATGAGACTAATGTTACTGTTGTTGTTATTGTCATTTGAAGCCTGAACATGATCACATTTGTCATGAAGGTCTAGCTGAGTTTTTTCAAAAGGGCAAATTTTCAAATTAATCTAGTTACGAGGGATAAAAATATTTATTTATCATTAGTCAATAACATGATTAAAGTTATTCATGTTGTTAACAAATGAACAACTAGCCAATAATGTACCATTCAAGTAGTTAAAATTGATTTTCTTAAATCAAAAAGTGTTGGATTCGAAACTTTACAAATGCAAAGTTGTCTTCACTTTAGCGTGGTTTATTATTTTCCTTTTCAATTTTATTTCCATTTCCAATAGAGTTAATGACACATTCTTTTTTTTATATTTTAGAATATGATTTAATACAGCAAAATGACTAACTAAATCGGCTGCGCTTCTTATATTGTGAAGTACCAGTTGATCGACACAGCTTGACACAATTTTCATTATGGGTGATTGGGAAACAACCTCTGTATATTTCTAATACATAAGTATGATTGTGTGTGTCCAACCCTCTCATATTCTACCATAGGCGGAAGCTTATAAAACAATAGAGTAATGTTGTTGTTGTATTTTTTTCAATTTATGATGGTGTATTATATTTTTATAATATTTTAAAGTATCAATTGGCTGAATTGCAATAGTATATTCCATTTCAAAGAAAAACCAACCAACGACTACAACAAAAGATAAGACTCAAATTTCACACGTGCAGATGTTGAGCCTAAGAAAACATGATAAAAAAAAGTTGAACCCAACTAATAAGGGTCCATGCCACACCCAGTCACAAAGGTAGTGTAGGGAGGTAAATCAGGTACCTGATGGCGAACTTGGTCATTAGGTAAATCAGGTACCTAACGGTCCGCTAGCATGAGCTTGGTCATTTACGCAGTAGTCTGCATAAGGGACCTCCAGCACTGCAGGCAAGTCTACAGGTCAAGAAGCTCTCACACTATGCAATTGTTGGGAAGGGGTATTCTTGCCTTTGCCAATAATCGAACTTCTAACCTCTCTTTCAAGAACTCCTGTCTGAAACCAGTTACGCTATGTCGTGGGACCTAAGATAACATGATAAGAGTTGACCAGGAGCTGAAGAACTTTGAAAGTCGATATTCTTATCTCTTTGAAGGCGTGCATTTTTCTAAGGACAAATTCCCCCATATGAGAATTTTAAACCTCCAATAAGTGGATGTGAAGTATTTTGAATTTTGAGCTTAAGAAAGTAGTTTTTTTCTTTCTTTGTCCTAAAAATATAAATATAAGTCTAGTTTAGTTTTTTTTTAAATGTATTGTAATTTATATTATGTTAAAAAAATCAAAATAAACTAATATTTTAGTACAAAGTAGTACGTAATAGACATTGTTTTTGGTGGACATGGAAGTTTGTGATTTAAATTTGGTTTCAAATGGGGAAGAATAATAAAGTAAAATAAGATAAGATTATTGAGGGAGAAGAGTTTAATGTTTTCTTTTCCTCTTGTTTGACATCAAGAATATTCAAATATGAATATCAGGAAGAGGGAATGTCACTCATGGCATTGGATCCTTTAACTGAGGTGGGATTTCCTCACTCTCACACCCTCACCCTCTTGCTCACTGTCCGTCACGTGGCAACAAGGTGGGATAGTGAGGCTAGATGAGTGTCACTCGCATCTAGCCTCACCACCCTTTGCTTTTTGTTTGTTTAAAAGGCATGAGAATCAATTTATGGATATCAAAATCATTCTCCAAACCCACAGATTGACACCCGAGTGAAACCACCGAGTATCAAAACTCATTCCTCTATTCTAATGTGTCACAGCGTACCGCCAATGTGCCATCTCGTGCCACTACTGCGGTACCTCGTGCCACTACTACGCCACCGTGTCACCATGTGTCACTCTCATGTCGCC
>AP025047.1:37098457-37148156 GCA_036186865.1 Eustoma russellianum
CGCGAGGTGAGTGTTGGCACAATCAATCATGTACCAAGACGCAGTCGTACACTGTGTGCAAATGAAACAACAAAATAAATCAAACCCGGGGCGAGTCAAGGACTCTGTCCTTAAGACGTATTGCTCCGGTATACTGTGCCCAACCGGTATGAGCAATCGTCTCCCAGGATACAACGGGTACCTGTTCAGTTGAGCGGCACTGCTGAACTTGAACTCCTTCGAACTCTAGAGTGTCCTGACTTCTCCCGGACAGTATGCAAGACTCACGTGCTTATGAATGCAAAACGCTTTGAGAATGCTAAGAGCTTAAGGTGTGTCTAATGAATGCACCCTTAGCCCTCTTTATATAGGGGAGTCGGTTGGAGAACAAGGTACCGTGACCGTTGGATCAAAACCGAAGTTTGATTTAGGCCGTTAGATTAAAACCTCCTATCTAGATTAGGAAGGTTTAATCTCAGCCATTAGATTGAAGATAGATTATCAGGTTTAAACCTGGAACGTTAGATGGAAACCATATTCGGTTAAGCGGTTAAGACAGTTTAAATCTCGGCCGTTAGATCAAAGCTGCCTCCCCACCACCGTTAGATCAAAACAAGTTGATCTTATTTTAAACAGGAGGATAGTGTTAGTTTCAGATTTGAAACATAACCACTCAAACTGAAGAGATTCTGCACGCTGTTCGACATCGATCGATCACATCGATCGATGTACGTCAGAATCATTCCTCACCTTTCTGTCCAACTTCGATCGATACATCGATCGATCGAAGTCAACATCGATCGATCGAAGTGATCGACTGATGTGAGACAGAAACATCGAAGCTCTCTGATCAACTTCGATCGATGACATCGATCGATCGAAGTGACATCGATCGATCGATGTCATCGATCGATGTCCTTCAGATGCCTTTTTACGCCACATGGACACTTCCAACGTGGCATTCCTCCACACGAGTGATACGTCACCCACCCATAACATTTCCATCTACTTTGAGCATTAATTTCACATTCACACAATACATAATTGAGTGAGATCACATCCTAACATTAACTACACGTTAAGGATTCATTAAGCTCATAGTACGTTGCACAAGTCTTGCAACTTCATAACGGGCCAAGGCCCAATCTTCAATATCCAACGATGGGCCAAGCCCAACCTTAATTCTCCAACAATCCCCCACATGAATGTAAATTAATGCAGACGCAAATGCAGACTCTGAGGAGAAGTCAGACAAGAAAACATTGCATCAGAAGAGGTAGCTTCTGGCTTTGAACCTTTCTTAGTGATGTATCATCGGATCCACTCGGCTAAGTAGTGACTTGATGTCTTGAACTAGTCAGCCTTTGTTGTGAACCAAGACAACGACACTCACACAATATTTTCTCTAACACCCTTTTGGTTCTCATGGTTGTGTTCATTTTGGCCATGAACAACCTGGTTTCAGAAAGTGTTTTAGAGAAATCTTGCCACCTAGACTTTCTCATAGAAGCGGCCCCACTTCACACTTACATAGGTGATTCCTATCAAGAGTATTCTGCCATACTCCACTTGACGTATCAAGATATAGGACATCATTAAAAGCCTTAGCTTACCCTGAAATCTCTGCAGACAGCACTTTTATTAGACGGAATGAGTAAGTGTTTACTGAACCTTCATAACTTAGTTGTCCCATTGAACCAAGATTCTGGGATCTCCAGTCAACAAGGTTGGGTTACCATTACAAAGACTCATGCATTATGGGCTTCAGTCCCATTCCGTTTGTCAATCTTGACATCTGATCTCTAGGCAAACCTTTTGTAAGCGGATCCGCAAGATTCTCCATTGATTTTATATAATCTATGGAAATCACGCCATCAGAGATCAACTGTTTAATGGTATTATGTCTTCGACGTATGTGTCGTGACTTACCATTATAGATGCTGCTTTGAGCACGTCCTATAGCTGACTGACTATCACAGTGTATGCTAATAGGAGCGATCGGCTTAGGCCAGCACGGAATATCTTCCAAGAAATTCCGAAGCCACTCAGCCTCTTCCCCAGCTTTGTCCAACGCTATGAACTCAGCTTCCATAGTGGACCTAGCTATGCATGTTTGTTTCGTGGATTTCCACGACACAGCAGCACCACCAACAGTGAACACGTATCCACTGGTGGATTTCGAGTCCTTACTGTCTGATATCCAATTTGCATCGCAGTATCCTTCCAACACCGCTGGATATCTCGTGTAATGTAATCCAAGATTCATTGTGTATTTCAGATACCTCATCACTCTGTTAAGAGCTTTCCAATGATCATCACTTGGATTACTCGTAAATCTGCTCAACTTGTTTACCGAACAAGCTAAGTCTGGTCTTGTACAATTCGTTATGTACATCAGACTCCCGATTACCTGAGAATATTTTAGCTGGGCAACAGGTTCGCCTCGATTCTTTCTTAAGTGTATACTTAAGTCGAACGGGGTCTTTACCGGTTTCACATCATCCATATTGAACCGTTTTAGAACAGACTCAATATAGTGTGTTTGTGACAACACTAGTCCCTCAGTCATCCTAGAAATCTTTATTCCTAGAATAACATTGGCAACTCCCATATCCTTCATATCGAAGTTTCTCGTCAACATCTTCTTTGTGTTCAAGATTATGTCCCGAGTACTTCCCATGATTAGCATGTCGTCTACATAGAGACACACTATCACAAATGCATCCTGTGTGCTCTTAATGTACACACACTTGTCACATTCATTGATCCTGAAACCATTAGCTAACATA
This sequence comes from Eustoma russellianum, assembly GCA_036186865.1. Lineage (NCBI taxonomy): Eukaryota > Viridiplantae > Streptophyta > Magnoliopsida > Gentianales > Gentianaceae > Eustoma > Eustoma russellianum. The sequence goes on from AP025047.1 coordinate 37,101,226, forward strand.
GCTTGATCAAATTTCAAGTGCCACTGCTTAGGCGCTTGTTTAAGTCCGTACAAGGACTTAACGAGTCTACAAACCTTAGACTCTTGTCCTGGAACCACAAACCCTTCGGGTTGTTCCATATAAATTTCTTCATCTAACTCACCATTCAGAAACGCAGTCTTTACATCCATCTGATGGATTTCCAAGTTATAGACTGCAGCAATCGCTACTAGCATTCTTATAGAAGTAATCCTAGTCACCGGTGAGTAGGTGTCAAAGAAGTCAAAGCCTTCCTTTTGTCGATAGCCTTTAGCTACCAACCTGGCTTTATACTTTTCAATAGACCCATCCTCTTTCAGTTTCTTCTTGAAAACCCACTTACAACCAAGTGGTTTACTTCCCGGTGGAAGGTTAACCAACTCCCAAGTGTGGTTTTGAAGAATCGAGTCTATTTCACTGTCAACTGCCTCTTTCCAGAATGGAGCCTCTGGAGTTGACATAGCCTCAGAAAAATTCCTTGGCTCATTTTCTACCATATAGGTTAGAAAATCTGGCCCAAACGAAGTTGGCATTCTGGCACGCTTGCTTTGACGAAATTCCTCATCTCCTTGAGGAGTCGCCTCACGCAATCGCTTACCAAGTCTTGTTACTTCTTGAATTTTGTCTTTCCTCGGAAAGACATCTTCAAAGAACACTGCATTCCTTGATTCCATGACAACGTTTTCATGTATGTCAGGAATATCCGATTTGTACACCAAGAAACGATATGCACTACTGTTCGTTGCATAACCAATGAATATGCAATCAATTGTTTTAGGCCCAATTTTAACCTGTCTTGGTTTAGGTACAGCAACCTTTGCCAGACACCCCCACACTTTCAAGTATTTGTAACTAGGCTTGTAGCCTTTCCAAAGCTCGAATGGGGTTTCGTCCATCTTTTTAGATGGAACTCTATTTAAAATGACGTTGGCTGAGAGGATTGCTTCCCCCCACAAGTTCTGAGGTAAACCCGAACTTATCAACATAGCATTCATCATCTCTTTAAGAGTACGGTTCTTGCGTTCAGCAATACCATTCGATTGAGGTGAATATGGCGCAGTCGTTTGATGAATAATGCCATGTTCCGAACAGAATTCATTAAACGGTGTATCATATTCGCCACCTCTATCACTACGAATTGTTTTAATTCGTTTGCTAAGTTGATTCTCAACTTCATTTTTATAATCCTTGAAAGCATCAAGGGCCTCGTCTTTGCTACTTAGCAAATATACATAACAGTATCGTGTGCAATCGTCGATAAAAGTTACGAAATACTTTTTACCACCTCTTGTTTGCACAAACTTTAAGTCACACAAATCTGTGTGAATTAAATCCAACGATTCAGTGTTTCGTTCTATTGAAGGAAATGGCGCCTTTGCCATCTTCGCTTCAACACATATTTGACATTTTCCTTTGTTATTAAAGTCCAGTTTGGGCAATAAGTCAAGATTACTCATACGTTGTATTGACTTGTAATTAACATGTCCCAAACGAAAATGCCATAAACAAGAAGATTCAAGCATGTAAGCAGAAGAGGAAGCAATTTTATTAGCCTCTGCGGGCAAATCTCTTTTGGGTACAATAGTGATGACATTCAATTTAAACATCCTATTCGACAAGTACCCCTTCCCCAAATACATGCCATTTTTCGAAAGAATAACTTTATTGGATTCTAACACTAGTCTAAAACCATGCATGACTAGAAGAGATCCAGATACTAAATTCTTCCGAATATCAGGGACGTGTAGCACATTCTGCAGAGTCAGATGCTTCCCTGATGTGAGCTTCAGAACAACTTTGCCCTCGCCTTCAATCTTCGAGGAGGCCGAGTTTCCCATAAAAAGTTGTTCATTGTTCCCGGGCTGATACTCCGTGAACATCTCTCTGCTGGAGCAAACATGTCTAGTGGCGCCAGTATCAAGCCACCACTCGCGTACGTTCCCCACAGCATTACACTCTGAGACCACCGCACAGAGATTCAGGTCATCCATTGCGTCGACCAGATTTGCTTTCGCTTTATTCTGATTTTGATTCTTTTTGGGCTTCCTGCACTCACTGCTTCGATGCCCTGGTTTACCGCAATTATAACACTTACCTGTGAACTTCTTTGCAATTTCCTTGCCCTTGGAGTTCACACTCAAAGTGTTATGCTTCTTCTTGTTCTTTGCCTCAGCAACATGAGCTTTGGCTTGACCAGAAGACATGGATGGCTTTCTTTCGGAGCGACGGTTGTCCTCCTCAATCCGAAGACGGACTATCAAATCCTCCATCTTCATCTCCTTTCGCTTGTGTTTGAGATAGCTCTTGAATTCCCTCCACGAAGGAGGCAGCTTCTCAATCACAGCCGCAACTAGGAAAGATTCACTGAGCGTCATGGCCTCCTCTTCCATTTCAGAAACCAACATCTGTATTTCTTCCACCTGCGAAATTACAGTTTTGGAATCTAACATTTTATAGTCGAGAAATTTCCCAACTATCAACTTTTTAGTACCCGCATCTTCTGTGCGGTACTTTTTGTCTAAAGCCAACCATAATGCTTTTGCAGTTTTAAAAGTACAAAATATGCCATAGAGAGAATTATCTAGGCATCCAAGAATCAAATTTAAACAACAGAAGTTTGTGTATGCCCAGGCTTCAGCACCCAAGGCATTCTACATATTCTGCTGTTGATCTTCCACAGGCTCAACCACAGGTGGATCCTCGCTGAGCATTCTGGCCAACCCCAACGCTGTGAGGTAAAACAACATCTTTTGCTGCCACCTTTTGAAGAAGCTTCCAGCAAATTTCTCCGGCTTCTCCACCTGAGCAGCAGTGGCAGCCGGATTCATTTGAGGCCCTCCAGTAGGTGCCAACGGAACCGCATTAATCTGTGGTCCGGCAGCAACATTGTTTGCCCCTTCTGGTGCGGACACGGAGTGAGCACCATTGAAGCCGTGAACAGAGTTTGAGCTCTCGTTCTCCATTCCTGTTCAGTTTGATCAAAACGTAGAGATTAGAACTATCACAGGTTTAAGAATGAGTAGAAAGAGACTGCAAAACAGTACGAAACTGCCTTTGCGTAAATAAACAAAAAGGTACAGAATATAATTGAATCGAAATACGTCTTAAGATTGTTGGCACAATCAATCCTGTACCAAGACGCAGTCGTACACTGTGTGCAAATGAAACAACAAAATAAATCAAACCCGGGGCGAGTCAAGGACTCTGTCCTTAAGACGTATTGCTCCGGTATACTGTGCCCAACCGGTATGAGCAATCGTCTCCCAGGATACAACGGGTACCTGTTCAGTTGAGCGGCACTGCTGAACTTGAACTCCTTCGAACTCTAGAGTGTCCTGACTTCTCCCGGACAGTATGCAAGACTCACGTGCTTATGAATGCAAAACGCTTTGAGAATGCTAAGAGCTTAAGGTGTGTCTAATGAATGCACCCTTAGCCCTCTTTATATAGGGGAGTCGGTTGGAGAACAAGGTACCGTGACCGTTGGATCAAAACCGAAGTTTGATTTAGGCCGTTAGATTAAAACCTCCTATCTAGATTAGGAAGGTTTAATCTCAGCCATTAGATTGAAGATAGATTATCAGGTTTAAACCTGGAACGTTAGATGGAAACCATATTCGGTTAAGCGGTTAAGACAGTTTAAATCTCGGCCGTTAGATCAAAGCTGCCTCCCCACCACCGTTAGATCAAAACAAGTTGATCTTATTTTAAACAGGAGGATAGTGTTAGTTTCAGATTTGAAACATAACCACTCAAACTGAAGAGATTCTGCACGCTGTTCGACATCGATCGATCACATCGATCGATCGATGTATCGATCGATGTACGTCAGAATCATTCCTCACCTTTCTGTCCAACTTCGATCGATACATCGATCGATCGAAGTCAACATCGATCGATCGAAGTGATCGACTGATGTGAGACAGAAACATCGAAGCTCTCTGATCAACTTCGATCGATGACATCGATCGATCGAAGTGACATCGATCGATCGATGTCATCGATCGATGTCCTTCAGATGCCTTTTTATGCCACATGGACACTTCCAACGTGGCATTCCTCCACACGAGTGATACGTCACCCACCCATAACATTTCCATCTACTTTGAGCATTAATTTCACATTCACACAATACATAATTGAGTGAGATCACATCCTAACATTAACTACACGTTAAGGATTCATTAAGCTCATAGTACGTTGCACAAGTCTTGCAACTTCATAACGGGACAATGCCCAATCTTCAATATCCAACGATGGGCCAAGCCCAACCTTAATTCTCCAACAGTGAGGTGATCCCATCCTCCTTAAAGCTAGTGTGTATATATGATGGCACCATAAGAAGCAAGCCACTTTTAAAAGCAAGATTGATTGATAAATGGACCATAAAAAGCCATAATGCATGATTGCATTCGAATATTTGGTTAATCTTTCACCTGCCTTTTACTCGTTTTGCAGTCGCTTTTTGTCGAGTAACTTCTCCACATCATGAAAAGGAACGTCGGGCGAGTTTAGTTGATAATAATCTACTTTTAATTAATGTACGACTTATTTAATTTCTATTTTTATTTGTTTTTATTTCCAATAGAGTAAATGAGATATTTTTCTTGGTTGAGATTTTCTCACCTCCCTCCTCGCCACGCGACACGTGTCCTACATCCCCTCCCTCATACACCTATTGTTGTCCACTCTCCATCTAGCCTCACCATCTCCTGCTGCCACGTGTCGCGCGGTAGGAAAGGGCCGGGATGAGGGAATTGTGGGTGAATAGATTCCAATCTCATTCTTCTTTGACTTTGGAATATGATTGAATAAAGCAAAATGACTCACTAAATTGGTCGCGTTTCTTATATTGTGAAATAGCAGTTGATCGACACAGCTTGACGCAATTTTCATTATGGGTCATCGGGAAACAACCTCTGTCTGTTTTTAACACATGGATATGGTTACGTACATCCGACCAACATACCCCGCCATAGACGGGAGCCTCTAAGGCAATAAGGTAATGTTGTTGTTGTTATGAGTCATCGCAAAACAATCTCTGTAGAAACACATCTGTATATTGCGTACATCCGACCATCATATACCCGAGTATAGACGGAAACCTCTAAAATAATGTGATAATGTTGTTGTTGTATGATCTTCAATCAAATTAATAATGATTATTTTAGTCAAGTATTTGGTATCATATTTTAACATGAATATTGAACTGAAGCAATCCCTATTATTTTGACCAGGACAGCGAATCTCATATCATCTATTCAAAAATAATCCGTTTAGCTAATTCCGATTTCCTTCGTTATTCTTTTTTTAAAAAAGGTTGAACCCAACCAGTAAGGATCCCTGTTACACCCAGTCTCAAAGATAGTGTAGGGATGTAAATCAGGTACCCAACGGCTCGCTAGGAGGAACATTGTCATATACACAGTAGACTGCATAAGGAGCCCCCAGCACTGCAGGCAAGCCTACAGGCCAAGGAAGCTCCCACACTATGCACTTGCTGAAAAGGTGTATTGAACTCCTGACTTCCCTTTCGAAAATTCCTGCCCAGAACCAGTTGGATTATGTCATTGGGACCGTTATTCCTTTATATATATATATATATATATATATATATATATATATATATATATATATATATTACTTTGGAAGGTAGGTATAAACTTCAAAATGAAAACATGACAATATTCTCTCTCAAAAAAATTTGTTCGGTGAACATCATTGATGCAAATGATTAAGCACTATAAAATAAGGTTGCACGTGTGAATGTGATCCATGTGTTACATATGGAAGATTTAAAAAATATTATAGTTTTAATAACAACAAATATGATACAAATTAGAAAAATTCTCTAAACAATCATGACGACATTCAGAATAGCACGAACACCTAAAGTCGAATTCTCAGTATTAAACCACTTACGAGCTTGAAGACTGTCTTCGCCGAGATCAAACTGAAGTGAGTCGCAAGAAGGTACTGGTAGGAGGTGCTCTAAATACAGAGACCTCAGCACTGCTTATTGAACAAACAACAGAAATATCTTACTAAAGATGCGTTATAATAATCAGAAAAGTCACGACATAAAGTATATCGGTACATCTTAAATTCAAGTCAATTAATATGTTCTAATGATCACAACATCACAACTAAATTTACAACCCTTTAAAACTCTACTCGTATCTTGAAGACATAAACTTATAGAGCATTCTATATTCAAATAGACTTTAAGCTAACGCTTAAACATGAATTGAACCTTCAATAGGTTCAGCACTGCTTACTGCACAACCAACAGAAGTATTTTACCGAACGATCCGTTATAATGATCAGAAAAGTCACGACATAAAGCCTCTCGATACATCTTAAATTCAAGTCAATTAATGTGTTCTAATGATCACAACATCATAACTAAATTTACAACCCTTTAAAACTCTACTCGTATCTTGAAGACACATAAACTTATTGAGCATTCTATATTCAAATAAACTTTAAGCTAACGCTTAATCATGAATTGAACCTTCAATAGGTTCAGCACTGCTTCTTGAACAACCAGCAGAAGTATCTTACCGAACAATGCGTTATAATGATCAGAAAAATCACGGCATAAAGCCTCTCGATACATACTAAATTCAACTCAATTAATGTGTTCTCGTGATCATCAGAACTAAATTTACAATCCTTTAAAACTCTATTCGTATCTTGAAGACAGAGAAACTTATTATTGAGCATTCTATATTCAAATAAACTTTAATCTAACACTTAAACAGGAATTGAACCTTCAATAGGTTCAACACTGCTTATTGCACAACCAGCAGAAGTATCTTACCGAACGATCCGTTATAATGATCAGAAAAGTTACGATATAAAACCTCTCGATATATCTTAAATTCAAGTCAATTAATGTGTTCTAATGATCACAACATCATAACTAAATTTACCACTCTTTAAAACTCTACTCGTATCTTGAAGACACATACACTTATTATTGAGCATTCTATATTCAATAACATTTCTCGTATAACTTTCCACTGGAAGTCTATACTATTGAGGAAAAACTCAAAAAAAAAAAAAAAATTCACATGAATAATGATTTTAATTTTGTGTGGAAACCGAAAATAATTATTTGCATAAGAAAGCGAAACACGTGTAGTCTGACAGTTTGACCTTAACGGCTATCACCGCTCCTCCCATTCCTATCATTTATTTTCATTCCATCAATTTTCTCCATCGAATTCACTCGAAACCTCCATGATTTTCCTCTGCCAATAAATTTCAGCATACTGTCCACCAAATAATTGATAAAAATCTAGCAAATTAACTTTTAATTTTCATCTTCTTCACATCTCTTATCATCATCATTAGACCATCACATGGAGTTCATTAGATAGTGTCAGTGGATTGTTACATCTTCCTCTGGATTCGGTGTTTTCGTTATATTCCTCTTAATGATGGAGGAGCGCGGCGGATTGAATTATGTTGAGAAGGCGGTGGGGCCACCGTCGTCGACTGAGCCGATGGTGGCGGAGTTCAAGGGGAAGCAAGGCTCCGTTATTCTTACGCTTCTGGCTCTTGTTCTTTGGCTTGGCGCCATTCACTTCAACATCGTCGTCGTCTTCGCTTGTTTCGTCCTCCTTCCTTTCTCCAAAGCTATCGTGTTCGTTCTCCTTTTATATATTTGCATTGAAACGAAGTTACAGTATTGTTTATATTTATTTCTGGAGATGATTAATTTCACACTAGTTTCGCTACTGATTACGTTTTTGTTATAATGTATCTCAGCGTGGTAGCATTTTTGATGGTATTGATGGTGATACCGATTGATGAGAGAAATAGATGGGGAATGAAACTATCCAGGTCAGATTCGAATTTCGTGATCCAACTTTTGATTTTGTTATTTTCTGGATCTGAATTTACTTTGAAATTGTTGATTCTCAGGTTCATTTGTAAGCATGCGTGTGGTTACTTTCCGGTGAATCTCTATGTGGAAGATTATAAAGCTTTTGATCCTAATCAGGCTTATGGTATATTCTTTGTCTTTTTTTTATATAGCTTTACTTCTTTATTCAATTTTTGGTTTGCTATATAGCATATAGGAGCTGGTGATTATAATTACCAACAACAACAACAACACATACCCAGTATATTCCAACAACATTAAAAGTTATCGCTAAGTTCTGGGCAGCCAAACAATACTTTCATCTCAAAGGATATATATTTTGCTTCTAGTGAGACCCTCAGCTCTGTATGTACTTGTATAGATGACACAACACAGTGTGCTAGTGTGTTAGTGAAAGACTTTAGTAAATACAAAAGAAAACTTCCGATATTAAAATAGTCATAACTGTATATATGCACAAATTATAATTACTGGTCTCATATAATTGATTTTGGAAAAATAATATAAACAGAGTACATAGAAGACCTTTTGCTTAAAATTCGAAAACTTTCCTTCAAATATATTTGCCAATGTACGAATGTAAATACAACTTTCTGTTTTTCAGTTTTTGGATACGAACCACATTCAGTGTTGCCTATTGGTGTTGTTGCACTGGCGGACCATACAGGTTACATGCCACTGCCAAGGACCAAAGTTCTTGCGAGTACTGCAGTAAGTTCTTTTTTCCTTTAAGTTTATTTTAGGGTCACCTTCTTCTCCTTTCTTTACCAATTGGATGTAAATCATACGTATTCTTCTTCACCTACTGTCAACAAATTATGCCGCAGCAAGTCCTTTTCTTTTAACAGTCCTTTTCCCACCCCCTTTTTTTACCAATTGAATGTCAATTATACAAGTCTTTCTTTACCAAGTGTGCGCCAATTGTAAGTGTCTTTCTTTACCAAGTATGTCAATTTTGCTAGTTGAGCATTTCATAGATTAGAAAGAAATCGTCAGATATTCTACACACCAATCTTAAGGCATATATGGACATGGTTGGGGCTTGCACCAGCTACGAGGAAAACATTTGTGTCCCTTTTGGCATCTGGATGTAGCTGCATCATAGTGCCTGGTGGTGTTCAGGAGGCGTTCTTAATGCAGCATGGTGTAGAGGTTAGTTTCTATTAATCTTACAGCAACATGAATGAGTCAAATTGCCAAGTCAGAGTTCCATTGATGTGTGCTTTTGTAAAGAAAAACAACATTTCAGGCCATTTACCTCTTTCTCTTTCGTTTGGGTGTTAGGGAGAGAATTTTGTATGGAATATTAAATGACAACCAATGGTGATGTGCTACTTTTCTTTATTTTGTATACTGTAAGCTCCTTACATCTGTATTTATCATCTCTAGAGATGAATTATTTTCTGCACTAGACATAATGTTCTGATATGCAAAAGCACCAGCATTTCTTCATACATAAATGGGTAAACTATTGAAAGTTTCCTTAATAACACTTGTTATATTTGTTGTCAATCAATTTTATTCTATTGGAGCATTTTTAATACATGGTTTACACGCGTTCATCTGGTTTCTTTACACAGATTGCGTTCCTTAAGAAACGGAGAGGGTTTGTAAGGATTGCAATTGAAATGGGCAAACCTCTGGTACCGATTTTCTGTTTTGGGCAGGTATCTGGCTCTTCTATGTTTCTTATGTATCAATGACTTTCTCGACAATGCATGTTAATTAGTCCTTGTGAGTTATGTCTAAGGTGGTCTATTGTCTGATTACATCTTCTTTGGAGCCTTTTGTGCCCTATCATGTCAGGTTCACCCATAAAAACTTGAAATGTCCACCCATGCGACTTTAAGAAGTCAGAGAAAAAACGATAGGTTTTCTCAATGATGGGTGGAAGAAAAGGGAAGTGGTTCTCTCTCTCTCTGTGTGTGTTCTTATTGTCAGTTTCACTTTGAATACTCCTGAATCATTGTCATCATTTGTTCACACGCTTATACGGACACAAGAAAATTCATCCTGAGCTCTGTTCAAATATTTAACTTTTTTCAGTGTGTTTTATTGCTGCTCACAAATGAAACAAGAATCGCTTTTTGATGCCTGTGCAGTCAGATGTATACAAGTGGTGGAAACCCAGCGCAAATCTATTCCTGGAGTTCTCAAGACTTATAAAGTTCACCCCAATATTTTTTTGGGGTATCCTTGGGTATGTATTACTCGGTTATAACCGAATTGTTTATGCCTGATTTGCCTTTGAGTGAGGTGGCTTAGTCTCTTTGAGTGAGGGTGTTTCTATATTCTTGTATGGATATTTGCATCTCTAGCAATTTAAGCATCCTAAATACCTCGAAACTTCTAAGATAGAAGCAAAAACATTCTGTCAATGAGAGGCAAAGTTCATCACTGCTTGACCTCTTTGATTATCCTAGTAGATCACTGTTGAAATATTTAGTATTTATACTTGTACAGTATTTGTAGTATAGTATACGGTTTGTATACTAAAGTATTAGGGATTGTTAATAGTTAGATAGATTGGCCCACTCCCATAAATGTTACCGTTGCCTCATTACCGTTGCAACCTCTCTCCTTTCCTTTATGATTATTTCAGGTCCTATAAAAGGATCTCTCACTGTATATTCAAAGTGTAATGAAGAATTCTTCTTCTCACAAGTCTACTCTCTTACTTATAATTCAAAGTATTCTCATTTATGAATTTGCACATGGTATCAGAGCCATTGGCCCATAATCTGGAAAGATCACTATTTGTCTGATCTTCATAACGATTTATTTCTTAAAGATCTCATTATAGAGAGAGATCTTGTTGTATTACAATCGTTTTATATACATTTGTTGTTCAGGATAAGAGTAACGAGAAAAGAGAAGATATTTGTTGAAATAGAGAAGAAGCTTCATCTTCTTTGTCTTCTCTGGTCTTCTTTGTCTTCTCTTCTCGGACACATTTTCTTGGAAGACGTTTGGAATAGAGAAGAAGCTTCATCTTCTTGTCTTTTCTGGTACAGTTTTTTGTTTTGAAGAAATTGTTTATTCAGGCACAGTTTTTTCCCGGAAAAATTGTTTATATTTCACAAAGTTTATTCTACAATTTCTTCATAATTTATACGTGGTATAATATTTATTTGCCATTTTTGCCCTACATGCAAGTGGGCTACTATAAGGTTTCTTGTTTCTCTCAATCTCTGACGAGGCTTGCATGCACGGCAGTTGAGAAAACTCAGCCTCCACTTGTAGCCTCCTTTGTACACTCCTATCAAATCGTGAGGACATTTCCTGCATAATGTTTTTTAATTAATATATTTTTTTTACATGTAGCCCACTATCTTTCCCGTTGGGTTGATGTTTGTTTGCATGTAAAATTTTTCTCTCTCTTTAAAATCATTTGTTTTTGACGGTTGCATGTAAAGTTTTTCTCTCTTTAAAATCATTTGTTTTTCACGGTTCTTTTATATCAACTTTATTTCTACTTTTCCCTTCCAGTCTTATCTCACAGTCTTTGCCCAACACACCACTATTCCGTATTCTACCTGCTCCATCTTTATTTTTTTCCATCATCTTTATCTCTCCCATTTCCTCCAGATCTCAGTATTCACAACCATTTTTCGTTCTGAACTACTTTTCTCCATGGCAGAACCTTCTTCCTCCACTGAAACCTCAGCTTCACAACCTGTAACTGAGGTATTACCTGTCCAACCCGCACTTCCTACTCTTCCGAGTTCTTTTGATGGAAACACTGTGATGATCACAAATCATAAGTTTACTGGCTCAAACTATCTCTCATGGAGTAGAGCTGTTGAGATGTTTATAGTAGGCCGGGGGAAGGACGACTATCTGTACGGTGATATTCCTATTCCTGTTAATACTGATCCACGTTTTCGCCAATGGAGGTCAGAAAACTCTATGATTATGTCTTGGCTCATCAGTTCCATGGTTCCTGAAATAGGTGATAATTTCATGTTGTATACCACAGCCGCTGAAATTTGGCAGGCTGCTAGGGAGCTTTATTCTAAGAAAGACAATGTATCTGAAATTTATGAGTTAGAAGCTAAGCTTCATGAGGTCCGTCAAGGAGACTCCTCAGTTAGTACATATTACTCTCAGCTAACTAATATTTGGCAACAAATTGACACTTTTGAAACTATTGCATGGAACACCTCTGCTGATGAACTTCTTTTTAAACAGTTTATTGAAGTTAAAAGAGTTTTTCGTTTTCTAAATGGGCTTAACAAGGAGCTTGATTCTGTACGCAGTAGAGTGTTAGGTATGAAACCATTACCAACTCTTAGTACTGCATTTTCAGAAGTAAGACATGAGGAGAGTCGTATCAAGGTCATGATGTCATCTCAACCTCCAAATCTAGAAGGTTCAACTCTTATTTCTTCATCATCCATTGTTCCATCTGAAACAACTGATACTACTGGTTATACTGCAAAACGCAGTTTTAAGAGTGGCTCTAATCATTCTAAGCATAAACAGTCCTCTATAATCTGGAAGTTTTGCAAGAAACCTGGTCATCGTGTTGATGACTGTTTCAAACTTCAACGATTGAAACAGTCTCAACAACAGAATCCAGGTGGTGGGTTTCATTCTTATTTTCAAGGCCAGATCTTTCGCATGCAGCCTTTCTGGGGTCCTCCATCGCACCAGAATCAGAATCCTCGCTTCTCACCCAACTGGGGTCCACACAAGGGAGCTGTGGCAAATACTGTACAGTTCCCTGATAATCCTGGACCACAACTGCCTTCTCAAGCACAAGTAGAGGCCTTACTACAGTTTGTTTTCAAAACAACAGCTTTCTAGGAATTCCCAAATGACTGAATCAGCATTTGATCACTATGTTCCTGCACAGGCTACGATGGCATATGCAGGTATCCAGTCTAATGGAACCAGAATCTCCTGGATCATTGACTCAGGAGCTTCTGACCATATGACTTTTCTATTTACTTCATTATGTTTATATACACCATTCGATACACCAAAACTGGTTAAGGTTGCCAATGGAGTAGATTTGCCTGCTTTAGGAATTGGTACTGTTTCTCTGACATCTACATTAGTCCTGCGTGATGTTCTTTATGTTCCCCAATTGAATTTCTATCTGATTTCTATAGGAAAACTGACTAGGGATAATAACTGTATATCATTGTTCTCATCTTCTACGTGCTGGTTTCTGCATGAAACTACGTGGAAGATGATTGGCAATGCTAACAGATTTAACGGGCTTTACATCATCCAGCCACAAGAAAGTGAACAAGTTTCCGATGCACTTAAGTATTTTAATCCTTTTGCTTACGGAAGAGTTAGTTCAAAAACTAGATGTAATCTGTCTTACTCTAGTTTAGGTTCTAATTCCTCTCCTGGATCTAAACTCATAGATCATATTTTGTTGTGGCATCGTAGATTGGGTCATCCCAATTTTTTGTATCTTAAAAGATTAATGCCAAACTTGTTTACTTCTGTGGATTTGCATTCCCTACGATGTGAAACATGTATTCTAGCAAAACAAACTAAAGTGAGTTACTTGCCTAAAGGATATGTTCTTAGTGCACCTTTCAATTTGGTGCATTCGGATATATGGGGTCCTTCAAAAGTAGCAACCTTGAATGGATCCAAATGGTTTATTAGTTTTGTAGATGATCATACACGTATCACTTCGGTGTATCTTATGAAACATAAAACCGAAGTAGGGAATATCTTTAAGAATTTTGTTATACTTGTTAAAAATCAATTTAATACTACGGTAAAGGTATTACGGACGGATAATGGGACTGAATATCTTGATAAAGATATGAAGGAGTATATGATTTCTAATGGCATTCATCACCAAACTTCATGTGTTTATACACCGCAACAAAATGGAATAGCGGAAAGAAAGAATAGGCACTTACTTGAGGTTACTAGATCTCTAATGTTTGATATGAATGTTCCAAAATATCTTTGGGGTGAGGCATGACTTGCTGCTACTTATTTGATCAACCGGATGCCTTTTAGAGTCTTATCATTTAACACTCCTGAACAATGTATACGTCAATTATACCCTAGTTCAAATTTATTGTCAATACTTCATATAAGGTTTTCGGATGTACAGTTTATGTCTTTGTTCCTGCACATTTGAGAACTAAGTTAGATAAAAAGACTGTTTGTTGTGTATTTGTGGGGTACTCTAATACCCAGAAAGGTTATAAGTGTTATTGTCCTGTGACTAAGAAAATGTCTGTATCTATGAATGTAATATTTGATGAATTACGTCCCTATTTTTCTACCAGTTATACGAGTCCTTCTTTAGGACAAGACTTATCTAGCTACTGGAGTATTCTCGATACTGTTACTCCAAATCTTTCTAAATCTTGCAATGAGTTACAGGGGTTGGATAGCTGTCACAGGGAAAGTACTACTGATTCACAACAGGTAACAAATGATTCGAGGAATTCTGAGCTGGATCATATACCGCCTCCTAGGACACATGTGCCACTTCCTATCACACGAGTGTGCACTCGCCGAAGCCATCATAATGATGGATTAAAGGGTTTGCCTACTGATATTGAAACTGGTACTATCTCTCCTACTCTTAGTAACAATTTACCAATAGCATTGCGAAAAGGAGTTCGTGAGTGTACTAAGCATCCATTGTATTCTTTTCTTGCATATAATCGATTAGGACGTATGTGTCATACCTTTACATGTAATTTAGATATTCAGCACATTCCATCCAATATTCATGAGGCTCTAAATAGTCCTGTTTGGCATGCGGCTGTGAAAGAAGAATTGCATGCACTGCATAAAAATCATACGTGGGATTTAGTTCCAAGAAAACAGGGGGTTAAACCTGTTGGATGCAAATGGGTATTCTCTATAAAATATAATACAAATGGCACAATTAATAGACATAAAGCTAGACTTGTTGCTAAAGGCTTTACTCAGACTTATGGAGTTGATTACATGGATACTTTTGCACCAGTAGCTAAACTGAATACCATTCGCATTATTTTTACCTTAGCAATCAATCTTGATTGGAATTTAATTCAACTAGATGTCAAGAATGCTTTCTTAAATGGTGACTTACAAGAAGAGGTGTATATGGACATTCCACCCGGACTTGATAATAAGAATGAAAACTTGGTATGTCGACTTAAAAAATCCTTGTATGGTTTAAAGCAATCTCCTAGAGTATGGTTTAAAAGATTTACTCAGGCAGTCATCAAGTATGGATTTAAACAAACTCAGAGTGATCATACATTATTTATTCGTTTTTCTACTCCTACTGTTTTCACTATACTTATAGTTTACGTTGATGATATTATTCTTACTGGGAATGATCATGCAGGAATCAATGATATTAAGTACCAATTGGCGAATGAGTTTGAAGTTAAGGACCTTGGAAATTTAAGATATTTTCTAGGAATGGAAGTGGCTAGAACAAAAGATAAAACGAGTATTTCTCAACGAAAGTATGTATTAGATTTATTGAATGAAACTGGTATGTTAGGATGTAGACCTGCTCTTACACCCATCGAACGAGGACGTAAACTGGAAAAACATTGTGATAATACCCCGACTGATAAACTTAGATATCAGCAACTTGTAGGTAAGCTTATTTATTTATCACACACTAGACCTGACATCTATTATGTTGTCAGCTATGTTTCTCAGTTTATGCATAATCCGACCACTGAACATTTTAAAGCTGCTTTAAGAATTCTAAGATATTTAAAAGGTGCACCAGGACAAGCGTTGTCCTTTATTAAGAATCCTAACAGACAGTTATTGATTTATACTGATGCAGATTGGGCTGGATCTACCACCGATATGCGTTCTACAACTGGGTATGGCACATTTTTATGGGGTAACTTAATAACTTGGCGCAGCAAGAAGCAAGATGTGGTTTCTAGAAGTAGTGCTGAAGCAGAACTTCGGGCATTGACACTTGAACTATGTGAAGGCTTATGGGTCAACCGGATTCTTAATGAACTGCATCAGAAAACAATAATGCCAATCCGGATCTATTGCGATAATATCTCTTCCATCAATATGGCAGAAAATCCAGTGCAACATGATAAATCCAAACATGTGGAGATTGATAGGCATTTTATTCGAGAAAAGATTGAAAGTAACATCATTAAACTCGAATATATATCTACCATCCTTCAAGTTGCAGACATTTTCACGGCTACACGTATATTTCTCAATCATGTAACCAAGCTTGGTTGTATCAATATATACACCAAGCTTGAGGGGGAGTGTTGAAATATTTAGTATTTATACTTGTACAGTATTTGTAGTATAGTATACGGTTTGTATACCAAAGTATTAGGGATTGTTAATAGTTAGATAGATTGGCCCACTCCCATAAATGTTACCGTTGCCTCATTACCCTTGCAACCTCTCTCCTTTCCTTTAGGATTATTTCAGCTCCTATAAAAGGATCTCTCACATTATATTCAAAGTGTAATGAATAATTCTTCTTCTCACAAGTCTACTCTCTTGCTTACAATTCAAAGTATTCTCATTTATGAATTTGCACAATTACCAGTTATACCTCTTGTAATGGAAGCAAACTCTCTATCCCTTGGGATAGAGATATTGTTTGCCTGTCATTTACCGTTCCCAGATCTTAGAGATAGCTTTTGCTGTCGTTAGGAAATACTGGGTTCGATTGATCGATCGATTGAGTTTAACTCAGATGTCTTGTTTCTAGAAAAATAATGATAAGGATATTACATAACCTGACCTAATTTCTTAGAAGTTCTGTCTTCTGAGCATTTGGTCTGATGATTATCTGAATCAGCATGATAAACTTGGGACCAAGAATTATTTGGTCCGGACATCTGAGCATCAGATTCTCTAAGCTGGTCATTTATTGATAGCTCCTGCGTGTAATTTGATATGCTTGTGCTCTGCCAGGACACCTCTACCCTTCAGGAGTCCATTGCATGTTGTGGTTGGCAAGCCTATTCTGGTTGAGAAAAATCCACAGCCAACAGCGGAAGAGGTATGATGTTTATCTAATTTAAGTTTGTTTTTGCCTGAGCCATGTAGAAGAGAACAGAAGAATGATAGAAATGGGGAAGAGAGAGGGGTTGGGGGGGGGGGGGGTACAGATACACAAATCTGCTACCACATGATTGGAACTTGTGCTGAGGTATTATAGGTAGTAAGTTTCTGTCCATTAGTACCTAAGAGTAGGATTCTTCATATTTAATGAATTTCCCTTTGCAATATGAACTGCACTTATCTAAGGAAACTAGCCCTGTATAATATTCGGCCTGAATAGATTAAATGAACTCTGGAAACATGAGTCAAGCATGTATATGTTGCGACTCCTTGCATTTCAATTTGCAAACTAGTCACGATGAAGTATATCTTTCTGCAAGCTAATATTTCTTTGTTAAATACCGATGAAAGGTTGCTGGCGTACATGGCCAGTTTGTTAAAGCACTAGAGGATCTTGTTGAAAGACACAAAGCAAGAGTGGGGCATCCAAATCATAAGCTGAGAATTCTTTAGTAATTCTGAGGTAAATAAGATTTATTTAATGATGGCTAGCTGCATTTGACTTGCCTCTATGCACTTTGGAGGAGAGGTAAATAATTCTTCCATTCCTTTTCCTCCAATGTATTTGGTATGCATTTTCATCGTGTGTATCTGATAATCCAAGAACTAACCAGTAAGGGTAGTGTTGGCTATTGATCTTTGTACTACTGATAAATAAGGTGGGATCTTTGTATCTTTTAGAATTACATAAATATCGAGGCGGGGAGGTGAAATGTCTCTCTCTCTCTCTCTCTCTCTCTCTCTCTCTCTCTCTCTCTCTAATGTTCTTCCAAACTAATAAGATGAGTTCGCCCTTTAAGTTTTGAATGTGTAAAGTTGCTATATTTATGCATGGATGGATTCTGCTTTTTCTTTCCTTAATTTTATTTTTACAATGATGCATAAGGAGATGAGCTAACCATTGTGTTTTAGTTTTCTTTTAGGGGCATGATGTTGCTTATGTATCAATTGGCATAATTTAGCTCGAGGAAAATCTGGTTTTAATTAAAGTGTGGTGCGCAAAAGCAAGCAGAAACACAATCTTAAAGGCTGAAAGGAACACTGCTCTCTGAATCCTTGAAGCTGACCATTTTTCATGCCAACGGTTTTTTATTGTTGCATCATTGCAAAGAAAACGGCATGTGATAGGGATATTCAACATATAGAAAGTGCTAGTTTTGTGAAGTCAATTTTATTCAGGTGAAAAAGATCAGCAACAGCTGCATCAAGTACAATTGTTGAGATAGCGATTCAACTTGAGAAGAAAGAAGAGCAAGCCTTGATCTCGCACAAGTAGTCCAGCTGATGATGATAGATCCGCCATATCCGAGTTAAGGCCAGGAAGAGGCAAGTTTGAATTCGACTCGATGAGAACGTGCCCTCGGCATATCAAAGCCGCCATATGCGCTCCTTGAAATGGATTTAAGTTCCGCATCCTCGACGCGGCAACCCTCCCTGCCGGGAGGCAAACATGGTTGGGCGATTGCACCATCAGGACTGCCCAACACAGCTCCCAACCAACAACAATACATATCTAATATATTCCAGCGACAATAAAAGCTATCGCTAGGGTCTGAGAAGGGTGGGAGACAGCTAAACAACACAGCCGTATCAGTGTTCAACTTCAATGCTACCAATGGTGGCCGAAGCTATGCCATCGTAGCAGGCCTGGATATCAACCTATTTCCCACACGCTCAAATGTAGAATGAATAGCAAGAATGGAATTCACGGTGGAGAGGACACTGGAGGATTGGTTCGGATGAGATCTACGAGGTTAAAAGTGAGGCTAATAATGAGGTCTCAAATCACGCGTTGTCACGTGTACAAAATCAATTTCTTTTAAAAAAAATTGTAGCACTCGCTTGCTTTTGTACATGTGGCGACGCGTGATTGGACGCCTCACTTTTAGTCTCACTTTTAGCCTCCTAGGATCGCATCCGGGATTGGTCCTGATTGTGGGAATTACCAAGTCGGCCAAAGTGCAACCACTGCCACCTGACCCTCCAACTCGTTAAGTATCACCCGAACCCCCTCCCTGAATCGACACCGAACCCCTTGCACCAATTCACATTGGACAAATGTGTACCTCTCAGTCTCCAGAGAATTGTAGCAAATAGCGCAGCCACCCTCACCCAGTATTCCTCCTCCACAAATTATCAGCCGTAGGCACCGTGGATGACGCCAACCGCCTAAAAAAAGTCTGATCTTGGGAGCAAGATCTACCGCCCTTAGCCGCTTCCAGATACCACCATTTCGAGCGTCATATGATCCGTCCTTGAACTCCTCTGCGGAAGCCAGGCATCGAGCCGAACTCGATATCCAGGCTTCACCCAATAGGTTATTGCGAGTCAAATTGCTACATGATTTGGTCTGAGGGCTGAGACACGGCTATAGGCTACGACAATATCACATCAACTTTAAACGGTAAGAATAACGTCCGCAGGAGGCTAACATTCCATGCTTTTCCCAGCCCGTTAAAAAGGCCTTGTACAGAGGCCCTAATCGAGCCGCGCGTAGGGGCTGAAGAAACGCTAGTTTTATAAGGCATGTTTGAGTTGTGTTTCCACAAAATTGTTAATTATATGATAAAATTAGTACACTTTTCTATTATCTCAGGGTGATTCAGCCGTACTTAAACTTAGGGTTAGAGTTAGTTAGACTTAGTTAATCGTAGGCTTAAGGTTAGGGGAATGTCAGATGATGCTTGCTATGTTTATGGCGTTGATGTAAGATGATGCTTACTATAAGTTTATGAAGTTGAGATTTTAAAAATCTCTTAATGAAATTTGTACCCATGTTTATAATAGTGCAAGCACTACGCACTCGATGAATTTCGCCTACATAAGTATGGATGTGGTGTTGCTTCTTATGAGAGATTGTAATAACTCAATAGAGCGTTTGTGAAAACCTGGGGACTGACTGCGTGGCCAAATTCGTACCAAACTACGAACTTGTATGAAGTATACAATGACATCTTTTGGTAATTCACATAAACAATGAAGTTTGATTCAAGACGTTTATATAATCTTATTTCATTTTATATACTTCTATTTGTACTAAGTGTTGATTCAAGACACGAATCATTGTCTATTATTTGCCAGTCTTTGTTTTATACCGGAGAGGTTAGTTTATAATTGTCCATTGTTCTTGTATAAATGTAGGATTACGTGGGAGATTGTTGAATCAGTTTTGATCATACATTAAATTCAGGGATCGGTCAGTTATTCTGAAGTCACCAAATATTTGGTGAATTTCACCAACTGTTCGATGAAAAATTCAGAGCAGTGATAGAGTTCAGTCAGGATATGAGGTTGGCCAAATGCTTCCATGAACATTTGATGACAGAGTTCGTTGATGCGTTCTAAGTTGCACGTTAAAAAAAATTTCAAATCCAGCGTTTGGTAAAGGTTGTCGAACATTTGGTTAGTACAAACAACATAGTTTTCTGTTATCTTTTGATGAAACAATACAACTTCTACAACTTGGGACATCTCAGTTCAATCTTGAATGATCGTAAACTAACTTTGTAAGTTAAATTTTGTAGAGAATTGTCAAGTTAACTTCTTTTTTGAATTTGAAGTCCATAAATACAATAATGGTAAGTTTTTAGAAATAATGTTTGTTGAAGATGCCATATCTTTAAACCACCAATCTGAGTTGCTAGAACATAAAAAAAAATCAGAGAAACAAGACACAACATCGTTGGCTAAATGTTGCCTCTAAAGCATCTGAAAAAAAAGTAAAAAATTGAGCTTAGGAAGAAAGTAATAGATTTGCAAATCCTAAAGGAATGAAGAGCAATGAGGGGTGGTGAGGCTAGATGAAGGTCACTTGCATCTAGCCTCACTACCTCCCTTTGCTGTCACGTGTCGCGCGGTCACGCGTCACCGCATCCCCTTACGATGAGGGGATCCTATCCCCACAAATTGAGCACGGGATTGCTACGAGTGCGCCGATCTCGCCGCGTATATATTTGAATGGGACGATCTCAACCAGTGACGATGATTTATGTCCGCAAAAGCCGCCAGTGAGTCTGGAGATACGCGGATGAGATCTGACGAGGCCTAATATAAGGTAAAATATGAGGCTTCCAATCACGCGATGACATGTGTACAAAAGAGTTTTTTTAATAAAAATAAAGTAAACAGCGGGCGTTTTTGTACACGCGGCGTCGCGTGATTGGAGACCTCATATTTTGCCTCATATGAGGCCTCCTTTGATCTCATCCGGGAGATACGATGCCCTCTGGGATTTTTCTTTTTCAAAAAATATTATATTTTAAAAAAAATACAAAAAATGGTATGTTTGAAAAAAAAAATCATAAAATAAATATGATGGAGTTACTAGTGCCGTCTAAGGAATCTTAGACGGCATTGCCAGTTGTCCAAGAATTATCCTTAGACGGTGCATGTAGTTGTATCCGAATGGATAAATGGTTTTCGGATGCGCAAAGACTGTTTTGGGGGATCCAAAGCCACCCAATCTCAAGACGGTATTGTCAGTCACATCAAAGGCTTAGACGACACTGTCAAATGGGCCATAACCTTTGGAATTTACTAGCAAAATCGTCCTAGGCTGCTGGTTCGAAAACATCAACAATTCAAAGTTTGATGGATTTAACAAGTCGAGTGGCAACCCTAACCCTAACCTGACTCTAAACCCTAATTCAAACCTATCTCTAACATGAACCTAATCTAACCCTAACTCTAACCCAAACCTAACATAATCCTAAACTATTTCTAACACTAACTCAAAACCTGACTCAAACCCTAGCCTCACCTTAACCCTAACCCTAACCCAAACCTAATCTAATCCTAAACCATAACCCTAGCCTATCTCTATTCGTAACCCTAACCGTAATAAAACCTAACTTTAAACATTAACTCTAACCTAACCTTAACATAACCTGAACATATCTCTAACCTTAACCCTAATCCTTAGCTTTAGAATCATATGTGCTTACGGAAAAGTCTCAATGATAAAATCATTCTGTGGATCGGACAAGAACGCAAAATTTAAGTTATTACTTTACTTATAATGCCTTGATGTAAGGGATTTATCATAATACTGCAGAATTTGAGTACATTATTGCCGCTTCACTTGTAATCCTTGTGCACCCGAAAATATGAAAAATCATGTTTTCTTGCGATTTTGATAATTGAGTGCATGTATCGATATGGTATGAACACGTTATATTTAAAACAGAAATAAATATTTATAATAAATAAATAACTAAAATTCATATACTATTAAGCCTAAGTTGTTAATAAATTTGTAACATTCTAAGAAATGCGATGTACAAAAGCGTGGAGCACAGGGTGATAGTAAATTCGGACAAGGAGAGAATCTCCCTGGCCTTCTTCTACAAACCAAAGAGCGTCCTGCTAATCGGACCGGACAAGGAACTCGTCACCCCGGACCGACCGGCACAGTACCCGGCTATGACGTTTGATGAGTACAGGGTTTATATTCGGACCATGGGCCCTAGAGGAAAATCTCAGTTGGGGGGAATCTCAGCAATCTCCTAGATAGCCATTAGCCATCTTAATTTGTCTTTCATATTTATGTATATAGACCGTTATGACTATTTTAATATGGAAAGTTTTCTATTTCTATTTATTAAATTACTCTACTAATACACTTGCATACTATATCTCTATTATTGTGTCATCTATGTAGGTACATATAGAACCAGACGTCTCACTGGAAGCAAATTCTCTATCATTTAAGATAGAGGTATTGTTTGTCTGTCTCTCACTCTCTCCATACTCTTGTGATAAATTTTGTTGTCGTTGGAATATACTGACTATGATTGTTGTTGTTATATTTTCTGGTTTAATTCTTCTAGACTTCTAAATATAAATCCGTTGACCTGGAATCTCTCTGTTGCCTATTTCCAATTGGCTACGTTATGGTAACTCTCTTCAAATTTAGAGTAGTGTAAGAACTTTCAAATGTTTGGGTTAGGATCCTCTTATTGCAAAAGTATCACTGCATTTTTTACTATGCGACATGTGACAATAGCGGGGGTGGTGAGGCTAGATGAAGGTCATCCGCATCTAGCCTCACCACCACCTTGGTGTCACTTGTCAGGCGGTGAACGATGATGTGAGGAGAAAAGAATTTTTTACTATGCGACATGTTGTTATGAAAATGCAGGAAACAAGACTGCAATAAGAGAGCAAGAAGAACGTAACTTGACTTGAGGCGTGTATACACACTTTCCGTAAGGAATATTTGCCCCCACTAGATGCTGCAGGGTTATAGGCAAACTTCCTCCTAGGATACAACAACCAACAATCTCTAATCCTCAGCAAATAGGATTGAGAAAACAATGAACTTTCAAAACAAAAGTGTTTTAGAAGATGGAAGAAAGAAGTAGTATGCTTGAGAATTATATGAAGCAAGATTAGTCTTCAAAATGGGTGTTAATAGCCTATTTATAGGCTCTTAAACTCCAAGAAGACGTTGGAGGTGGTTGCATGGTGATTGGGCATGTCTCTTGGTGCAAAATATGTGAATTTTTATGAAAAGTCACCTCTGTCAGGACATCGATCGATCGATGTGATCGATCGATGTCCTCAGTTCAACATCGAACCCTGCACTCTGGACACATCGATCGATCGATGTGACATCGATCGATCGATGTCATCGATCGAAGTCCCCAGTCAGACATCAGTCTCTGTATCCAGGACACATCGATCGATCGATGTCATCGATCTATGTCCGGCAGAATACTCAACTTCATTTCCAAACCACATAGATCTATCCACTTGATACATGGATCGATCTAAGTCATGAGTCAAGCTATTCTTGCTTATTCCAACACCATTTTACCTTCATCTTTGATCTCAAAACACACACTCTTCATTCCATTGCTTTTACAAACTATTATAACAATCCCCCATTTAGTTTGTAAAGCAACTTATGACATTTCATGCATTTAAGAAGTATCTTTCGATTTGAACCTCTTATTAGTATAACATTTCAAAGTTCTAACGAAATCATGATAGCTAAAAAGCCTTGAATCAGATTCCTATGTGCTAGAACTGGAAACATTATACACATAAAACCACACTTTCAACCGAAGTCCATTTTAAACCGCACTTTATGGCCTTGTGCTACCCCTAGTATTCATGAACATTTCAAGATCATTGCTTGTCGAAGCGGCACCACTTCCTATGTTCATATAGGTGACAATTAAGATAAATCCTCTTAACTTGTCATTAAGAGTGTTTTTAACACTCACCCTCCTTTAACATTAACATTCCAATTCTTTAAAGATCAATGTTGTGCGGCTTGATTCTTTAAAGATCAATCGTAGTGTTTTAATACCTCACTTTGTGACTTGTTGTTACCCACTGAACCTTTGGCTAGTGGTATGCTAGACAAGGTCGGGTTTTCCATCACAAGCGAACTTATCCCATACGTCTCAATCCCATCCCTAAAGATGTACTTTGTACCAAGTCTTTTGATAGACTCTTTGTTAACGGATCCGCCAGGTTATTGCAGGATCTGACGTATGCAATGGCTATTACACCATCCATTATTAATTGCCTTATATAATCATGCCTAAGGCTGACATGTCTAGATTTTCCATTATAGATTTTACTATAAGCTCTAGACATCGTTGCTTGGCTATCACAGTGTAAAGAAATGGCTGGCATCGGTTGTGGCCACAACTCTATATCTAATAAAAGATTTCTCAGCCATTCCGCTTCTTTACCTGCAGATCCCAGTGCTACGAATTCGGATTCCATTGTAGAATGAGTTATGCATGTCTGTTTCTTTGAAGCCCAAGAAACAGCACCACCACCCAATGTAAATATCCAACTCGTAGTAGATTTGTTATCACCAACACTAGTTATCCAACTAGCATCAGTATAACCTTCTAACACGGCTGGAAAATTACTATAGAACAATCCATAATCCATAGTATTTTTCAAGTAACCAAATACTCACCCGAATGCCTTCCAATGGTCTATACTAGGATTACTAGTATACCTTGATAATTTACACACCGCAAAGGCAATATCCGGTCTAGTGCAATGCATAGCATACATTAAACTACCAATTGCACTAGCATATTCCAATTGAGCTACCGCTCTACCGGTATGTCCAGTCAATTTGTATGAGGCATCGAACGGTGTGTTTGCTTCTTTGATCTCCAAGTGTTTGAACTTGTTCAACACTTTGTTTATGTAATGAGATTGACAAAGAGCAAAACTCCCACTACGTTTGAACACCTTAATCCCTAAGATAGTATCTATCTCACCCAAATCTTTCATTTGGAATTGTGAAATTAAATACTTCTTAGTTTCATTTACTCCTTCCATATTAGTACCGATATTGATCATATCATCCACGTACAAACAAATAATGACACCATATTTTTCTGTAAACTTGGAATATATACACTTATCTGCACCATTATGTCGGAAACCATCCTTTAAAATGGTAGTGTCAAACTTTTCATGCCATTGTTTCAGTGCTTGTTTCAATCCATACAATGACCTTATCAATTTGCACACTTTGTGCTCATTCCCCGGAAGTACAAAACCTTCCGGTTGTTCCATATAGACCTCCTCGTCTAAATCACCATTGAGAAATGCAGTCTTAACATCCATTTGATGAATAACCAAGTTATTTATGGACGCTAACGCTATCAACACTCTAATGGAGGTTATTCTCGCAACCGGAGCATATGTGTCAAAATAGTCTATCCCTTCTCGTTGTCTAAAGCCTTTGGCTACTAATCTAGCCTTGAAAGTTTGAAGTGAACCATCCGAATTGTATTTCCTTCGAAATACCCATTTACATCCAATAGCTTTGGAACTTGGAGGCAAATCAGTGAGAATCCACGTATTGTTAGACAATAACGAATTCATCTCATCATCAATAGCTTCCTTCCAAAATAATGCATCTCTCGATTACATCACCTCCTTATAGGATTTTGGATCATCTTCAACGCTTAGTACAATAGGTATTTTATTAAACACCTTTGTCCTATTACCTTCAACTAAGAAAGTAATAGATTGCGAAGAAATGAAGCCCGGATGTAAATGCTTTTCCTTTCTAGCACGTTGACTTCTCCTAATCTCAGTTGGAGAATTTTGATTTTGTTCGTCAATACTAGAAGGATCATTGGAGAAATCTCCAACAATAGGTTCATTCAAATTTTCACTTGTTGAACTTTGATTTGAATCTGTTCTCAAGAACTTATTCTCAAGAAATTCAACATCTCTAGACTCAACAACCACATTGGATTCTAAATCTAGAATCCTATATGCTTTAGAGTTTTCGGCATATCCAATAAAGACACTTTTAAGAGCTCTTGGCTCTAACTTAGTTCTCTTCGGATCCGGAACTCTATAATATGCTAGACAACCCCAAACTCTAAGATAACGTAGGTTTGGTCTTCGTTTCTTCCATATTTCATATGGAGAAACCTTGAACTTCTTAGAAGGAATTCTATTATGAATATGACAAGCCGTTAACAAGGCTTCTCCCCACAAATTCTTTGGCAAACCAGAGTTTATTAACATTGCATTCAGCATGTCAACTAAACTTCTATTCTTTCTTTCAGCCAAACCATTTTTTTGGGGTGTATATGGAGCACTTTTCTGGTGTATGATACCATTCTCTTCACAGAATTGATTAAACTCAAGAGGGAAGTAGTCACCACCATGATCACTCCTTAGAACTTTGATTTTCAATCCCGACTGATTTTCAACTTCCATTTTATAGACTTTGAACATGTCAAAGGCTTCATCTTTATGCCTTAGTAAATATACATAAGTATATCTAGAGGCATCATCAATGAAAGTAATGAAATATCGATTACCACCTCGGGTTAAAACTCCATTCAATTCACAAATATCCGAATGAACAAGTTCTAAGAGCTCAGTTTTCCGTTCAACTTTCGGAAACGGCTTCTTTGTCATTTTTGCTTGTATGCATACTTCACATGTTCTTTCATTTTCATCTTTACAAGAAATTAAGGCATGCTTAGACATGAACTTAATAGTAGTATTACTAACATGTGCAAGTCTATCATGCCACAATGAAGAAGAAGAATCAATAGAGTAAACAAAAACCACGGAATTTTTATTGATACTCAACTTAAACATCCCGTCGCAAGCATAACCCTTGCCGACAAAGATACCATTCTTGGACAAAATAATTTTGTCCCCCTCCATTACAATCTTGAATCCACTCTTACAAACAAGACTAACAGAGACAAGATTCTTAGAAATCTCGGGTACTTGTATTACATTGACCAATAACAACTTCTTTCCAAAAGTAAAGTCTAATTCTATACTACCTTTACCCAAGACTCTTGTGGCACTGCGGTTTCCCATCAGAACCTGTTGGCTATCATCCACAACATGGTAGGTCTTGAATAGATCCTTGTTGTTACATACGTGCACTGTTGCACCCGAATCGAACCACCAATCACTTGTGATCTCATTCGTAGCCATATGAAGTTCTCTTACCATGCCAACATGCAATCCGGAGACCATTGCAACCAGTTGATCGGTTCCAATGTCTACCATATTCGCATTGTTGACATTCTGAGAATTACCACCCTGTTTTTGTTTCTTTTGAAACCAACAGTCTTTCTTCAAGTGACCTTTCTTGCCACAATTATAGCATCTCTTGCCTTTCTTAGATTCTGTTTTGTCTGTGGACTCAGCATAATCGGAGTTCTTCCTTTTGTTTCCAACCGAACTCCCCGATTTCCCTTTGACATAATGCACTCTAGGTGCATCGTCAGAGACATGTCTCTTTACAAGACTCCTCGTCTCTTCTTCAATTCGCAAATGCTTTTGAAGTTGTTCAAGGGAAAAGGATTCGGTTGAGTGCAGTAATTTCTTCCTGTAGTCATTCCAACTAGGAGGAAGCTTAGCAATAATCCCTCCTACTTGTAATGCCTCAGAAACTTCTACACCCAATTCTTTCAGTTTGGACACAATGACCTGCAACTCGTGCACTTGGTCTATGACTGAAAAATTTTCAACCATTTTAAAATTAAAATACCTCATCACCTGGAATTTGTCTGCGCCTTGTTTTTCGTTGTTGTACTTGAACTCCAAGGCGTTCCATATCTCCTTCGGTGATGACGTTGCCGTGAACAGATCGTAGATACGATCTGACAAGTTGTTGAGGATATGCCCTCGGCAAATCATATTATCCTCATGTCTCTTCCTCCAAGCGGCCTTGAGCTCCTCGGAGTCATCTTCTTTTGGAGTGGGTAGATCCTTCAGAGTTGGGTCAAGACAATACCCAATCTGCAGCGCCGTCAGAAGGAACATCATCTTGTCCTTCCAGCGGAGATAGTTTGTTCCATCGAATCGATCCAACTTCATGCTCTCTTGATTCAAGTATGTCTTTGAATCCATCTCAGATATTCCTTACGATTGTTATGAAAATGCAGGAAACAAGACTGCAACAAGAGAGCAAGAAGAACGTAACTTGACTTGAGGCGTGTATACACACTTTCCGTAAGGAATATTTGCCCCCACTAGATGCTGCAGGGTTATAGGCAAACTTCCTCCTAGGATACAACAACCAACAATCTCTAATCCTCAGCAAATAGGATTGAGAAAACAATGAACTTTCAAAACAAAAGTGTTTTAGAAGATGGAAGAAAGAAGTAGTATGCTTGAGAATTATATGAAGCAAGATTAGTCTTGAAAATGGGTGTTAATAGCCTATTTATAGGCTCTTAAACTCCAAGAAGACGTTGGAGGTGGTTGCATGGTGATTGGGCATGTCTCTTGGTGCAAAAGATGTGAATTTTCATGAAAAGTCACCTCTGTCAGGACATCGATCGATCGATGTGATCGATCGATGTCCTCAGTTCAACATCAAACCCTGCACTCTGGACACATCGATCGATCGATGTCATCGATCGAAGTCCCCAGTCAGACATCAATCTCTGTATCCAGGACACATCGATCGATCGATGTGACATCGATCGATCGATGTCATCGATCTATGTCCGGCAGAATACTCAACTTCATTTCCAAACCACATAGATCTATCCATTTGATACATGGATCGATCTAAGTCATGAGTCAAGCTATTCTTGCTTATTCCAACACCATTTTACCTTCATCTTTGATCTCAAAACACGCACTCTTCATTCCATTGCTTTTACAAACTATTATAACACATGTGACAATAGCGGGGGTGGTGAGGCTAGATGAAGTTCATCCGCATCTAGCCTCACCACCACCTTGGTGTCACTTGTCAGGCGGTGAACGATGATGTGAGGAGAAAAGAATTTTTTACTATGCGACATGTGACAATAGCGGGGGTGGTGAGGCTAGATGGAGGTCATCCGCATCTAGCCTCACCACCACCTTGGTGTCACTTGTCAGGCGGTGAACGATGATGCGAGGAGAAAAGAATATTTTACTATACGACATGTGACAATAGCGAGGGTGGTGAGGCTAGATGAAGGTCATCCGCATCTAGCCTCACCACCACTTTGGTGTCACTTGTCAAGCGGTGAACAATGAAGTGAGGAGAAAAGCAGGTAGGAGATCCCGTCCCCAAACGTTCTATTCTCTTGCGGGGTTTTAAGCATTTAAAGTGTAGTATCTATAACGCACACCCTAGTATTATAGTTTATGATATGACGTATTATGCATGAGAAAAGCGTTTGTGTGGTATCTTTAAACATCAATTTTTTTTAGAAAACTATATAAACCATATCAGATATATAATATTTTATAATGTTTTCTGATTAATCATGGGACAACTAGGTTTCTATCTTAATATTCAGTCCGTACTAAAAATATTGTCCTTTTTTATTTTGATTTGTCTTAAAATAATTATCCAGTTTTTAAAAATAATAAGTATTATTAGTCAATTTTTTTATATCACTCTTCAATTAACACTTACATAATTTTTCATATTTTAATTCAAATAACTTCGCCCCTAGCATCTGCCCATGAACTCATCCATCGCCTGAGAGAATCACTCTTGGGATTCTTGTCTTTCTCGATAATTGTAAAGGGCTTGAACGGTATATGGGGTTTCTGGAGCTTTGCCCTTGATTTGTTCAACTAAGGCTTGAATGGTACATATATTTTGAGTCACATATTTCATAGCTTTATCATACTCGTCATAGGTAACTTCTGGGGCAAAATCTGGACGCCCTGTCTGCCCACTGAAGAACTACTCCTACAGCCGGTTGGGACCGTCTCACTGTCCTTGACGGTGAGAAGATTTATCACCATTGTATCAAGTGTTTTTTCTCATTTCAAAGGGATGTTACGTGTGTTTAAGCAAGAGAAACGTGAACTAAGGCTTGGTGGCCCTCTTTCTAGCAAAGTCAGATTTTCATTTGGACCAAAGATGATCTAAGTAAGGGAAAATGCCGTCAAATCTTTGTAAAGACATAGTTTGTTGCTAGAACTAACGTTTCCAAATCTGCAAAAATTGAGCAACGTTGAGGTCCTGAAGCTATTGCTTTGGGAAAACCCTTCTGATGCTCAAGTAAATTATAGGTTTTTATCATGTTTGTATGCTGAAATATTCGAGAAACATGTCTCATTTGTGTGTTTTGGCTGGAATATTTTCTAATTTGATGAACTTGGCCACCAAAAGGCGTCATTTCGTGCTTTTGCTTGGTTTGGACAGCCAATGCATATCGAAAAGCTGTTGGAGAATACCAAGTGTCCTGTCCTACTTGTGCATGATTGCCACGTGTCGCCATGTGTCTGTTACATAACTAGACTGCTTACGTGGCAGGTGTACGCTCTGGTAGGTGCTTGTGTTATCGAGCTGAGCAGACTAAGTTGTGGACACCGAGCCCATAGTCGACCTGCGGAGTATGACCGCGGTCGTGCTGGAGCCGAGGTGATAGCTGTGACTGAGTTGAAGCTTCATTTGCATCGAATGTGTCCATCCTTAACGCCTATGAGCTGATTTCACTGATGCGAACTTGATGTCCTCGTTGACATCGAGAGGATGTCCTATGTCTTCTGGGGCCGCGCCGACTTGATTGTATAATTGCACCGAAGCAACTGTTTTGAACCCCAGGTGAGCTGCGTCCTATAAAAGTCAGATGACGCTATTGTAACAGGTCTGGTTAGTTACGCTTGTCGTTATTCAAGATGATAATTTCGCCATCACCATTTGTTATTGATAAAGCTTTCGGCTTTCATATGAAATGCCCACCACTGATGCTGACCTACTCTAACATTAGAACTCTCCTCCGGCGACCTCCCTTTTGCGTTTCTAATCTTTACATCGGCACCAAATCATGATTTCAGGTGATATGAAGACGCAGAAAAAATTTAAAAATTGAAGAAAAAAAATTTCAGGCAGCCGATATACGTGAATCCACATACAATGATCAATAAAATAACTCAATTTTGAGATTTCAGATTTGAGGTTTGAGAGAAAATCATTGTTTCCAAGAGGAGGAGAAAAATTGAGAGAGAAGAGAAATGACATGTACTGTGATCAGTCGTTCATCTTATTCCAAGATGATAACGAAGCTGGAAACAATTTCTAGTCGGAGTTTTCTATCGTATCAGCTTTAAGGAGCTTGTACAAGATGTAAATCAGGGGTCTCTTAGATAGATAATGCTTTTTATAGACATCCCATATAAACAAATCTGTGTGTTTCTAACACACGAGTATGATTGCGTATATCCGACCTCCAATACCTTCCATAGACGGATGACTCTAAGACAACAGAGTAATGTTTTTGTTGTTGTTGTAGACAACCCATATAAAATATCCACTGCAAACTGAACAAACAACTTTTTAACTCAATTAGACCAGATATAATAACATAAGTCAATATAAAACATACTTTAAAAAAGTCTCTTTTTATCCTATGAACTTTAATGAATAAAGTTTCATATTTTAGACAGTTTGAGACCTAATTTAAGTTAAGTTGATGTAAATGCTATCCCTAGACATGTGTGCTTGTGGTAAAATATAGAAAAACAAAATAAAGAAAAACTCGGTGCACGTTCCAACGAATATAAATGGGAGTAATCCTTTGACAATCATAAATTAGATTTATGAACCAAAAAAGGGGGAAAAAAGAAAAGAGAAAAGAAAAAAATGAATTTAAAATTTTTTGTCAGGTATGAGGTGGCAAAATTTTATTGGCGACTGTAGAAATCAGCAAGCACGAGCTGTTTTTTTTTTTTGGTATAACAAATTATAGTTTCAATTGGCCAGGTAAGTGCACGTAGACCAAACTGCAATTTCTTTTCTTTTGACCAAATGACATGCTTTCTTAGGATAAACAAGGTTTTTTTTACATTAGGATTCCGCATTTCTTCAGAGTAAAAAAAAAGTCGGATTGTTTTATAATCTGATGTACACAGTCTTACTATACCATGTTATTTTAGCATAGAGGGGGAAAAAGACAATTCTTGTTACATTTTAGTGAGTAGCTAGCGAACATGTTGTTAGTCTTTTTAACTGATAAGATATATATACATATAAGTGGTAACATCCCTCGACATTTCCGAGTTTAATTGAAAAAGAGAGTTCAGCTACAGTTGTTTAATTAAAATCTTATAAGTTAAATAACAACTATTAAAATATCATTTATGTATGTGTCTAGTGGTTACTTCTGGTCCTAATTGCCAAATAATAATAACAATAATACAATCACATCCCGTCCTAAACACAATAGAATTTGCTTGGGAAAGCTAAGAGGCCAACAACAACAACATTACTCACCTTAGGAGCTTCCAATAGACGGGATATGAGGAGTCGGATGTATGCAACTATATCTATTTGTTAAAAATACACAGATGTTATTTCTCGATTACCTGTAAGAGACCAACAACGATGAAGTGAAAGTGAAATTAATTGTTATTCTTTTATTCCTATGGCATATAAACTTTAACGTGCAAAATATGAAATGGCTGCAAATTTACAAAGATGCAGATAGCATCTACTTTATTTCCAGCTTTATAATATCCTTATAATAACTAGCATAATAAATTTAACCCATGAGTGACCAAATCAAATGGAAACGGCGATGACATGGAGAATATTGCATGTGCAATTTCCCCTCTCTTTTGTAGTAAATAAAGATATCCTATTATCTAAAGAAAAATGATAAAACCACAGCTGCAAATACAAGAATTTGCTTCACATCCATCCAAAGAAATCCTGCAAGAATTGCCTATTATGAAGCTACTAACGACAGAAAAGAAAATAACAACAACACATACCTAATATATTCCAACGACAAAAAAAACTATCGATATGATCTCCGGAGGGTGAAAGGCCTGTTAGGTCCCTTAGAACACACTAGAAGGGGGGGTTGAATAGTGTGTTCACCAAGTATGGATATTTTGTGGCTATTTTTCGTTTTTGAGTACAACCAATACTTGGATGTGTTCTTTAGAAAGAATAAAACTTGAAAGACAGTAAAGAACACAAGTATGTATAGAGGTTCAAGTCAAGAGACTCTACTCCTCTACCTTCTTGATGTTTCACAAGAAGGATTTTGAAATGGGGATTGTTATTTCTTTTGGGGGAAACAACAATCAAAACAAAATCAAGAAAATACAAAACTAGGCACCTTGCCTAGACCACAACCAAGAATTCTAACCCTTTGAAGTTTAGCCTCCAAAGATCTTCTTTGCCCTCAAAGAAATCTTGTAGGGAGAATAGTGCACCACACACTATCAACTAACCCTTCAAAGTCTAGAAAACTTAAACAAAGAGCACCCTTGCTCCTTGACCAACAATCTACCCAAACTCTCACAGAATAATCTCACCAAGAAGAAGACTCTTCTTCTTACAATAATCACTCTCAACAATAAAGTAAAGATGTACAAAGATTACAAATATTTTGAGAGCTTGAGCTTGAGAGAACTTGAGAGCTTGCAATGTAGAAAGTTGGAGAAGGAAAGTGGAAGAAACCCTGTTTTTATCAACTTCAAAGTTTCTTCCCGTTTCAAACCCTCTGCACTGACATTAATGGGTTTTGGCATCATGTGTTGGTGAGTCCTCATCATTGGAGAACTCCCTTTGGCATGTAGCAACATTCTTGGAGAGATTTCAAAGTGAATGCCAAGAAAGGAAACCTGAAAAACTCAACAGAGAGGAGCCTGCAAAAAAGACACTAAAAAGAGAGGGTACAAAGAGTCAACTGATGTTAAAAAGTGAAGTTCAAGACCTTTGTAACGTTAGTCACATGAAGCGCCTAATGTGCAAAAGCACAGGCGTTCGAAGTGACATTGAGCGCTTGATGTAAAAATGAACAGTCGTTCGAAGTCACATCAAGCGCCTAATGTGGGCATCTTAAGTCGTTCGAAGTCACATGAAGCGCTTAATATGGCACTTCATGCTTGTTCGAACTAACTCTGACTTTTACTCAGAGAAAGTACTTAGGAGTACGTGCCCAGCCAGGGGAAAAGTACTTTTGGCATAGTGGACTGCATAAAGCGCCTAAAGAGGCGTTCAAAGTGTTCGCACTTTTCAACAGGTCACATAAAGCGCCTAATTAGGCGTTCAAGGTGTCCAGTTTTTCAAACACTCACATGAAGCGCCTAATCTAGGCGTTCGAAGTGTTCGCAGATCTAGACACTTCACATAAAGCGCCTAATCTAGACGTTCGAAATGTACTGGACTCCACCAAGGTACATTAAGCGCCTAATGTAGGCGTTCGAAGTATACTGACTTCAAACAACACACATGAAGCGCCTAATCCCTTGTTCAATGTGCCAAAATGTGCAAATCATCAAAAATCAACATATTCTAACATTCTCCCTCTTTTTGATGATTTCCCAACATGCATAGCTTATCAAAGCTCCCCCTTAAAATATGCTCCCCCTCACTAGGTGCAACGAAAAACATAACTTGAACAAAATAAGGTGATGAGACAATTTAATGAACATCAACAATAAAATCAAGTTATAAAATTTCATTAACCACTAGCATGAAAAATTCTCCACCAACAATAATAAGAAAATTTACATAGCACCACCACTTGGTGGTGTAAAGCCACTAAAGTCAAAACCTACACTAGCGGCAAAATCAGTGAATCCACCCATGGATCCTCCAACATCTCCCGAGCCACCAGCATCACCACCACCGCCAGCACCGCCACTGCCACCACCACTTTCTCCCCCTAAATCATCAAAATTAGGAGGAAGAGCCCATGGACAGACTTGCATGAGTGCATTGCGAAATGCAGTCATGCGCAGTTCATTACGCTCATTACGAGCTTCATTCCGGACATGCCGAGCTTCATGCTCGGCATCACGAAGATGCAATTGTTGAACAGTCTGTTCAAGGGCAGCAATGCGTGACAGCAATTCCGAAGAATCACTACCACCAGCAGCATCTTGAGGTCCCTCCGCGACCTCATCTTCATCAGGAATGGTGGTGGCCTTCCGTTTCTGCGAGTCAACAGCCTGAGCGATGTTGTAGTGATCATAGACTTCAGATTTAGCAACTGGGGTCAGGTCATCATCAGAAATTTCAACGCCTTTTGATTTTAACAATATTGTGACAATATTGGCAAAAGGCAAAGCTTTTGACCCTTTTCGGAGAGCTGCAAACATGACTTCTATGAAAATCCAGGCGAGATTCAGCTGGGTCAGATGTTTGAGACGGTAAGAGACATAGAAATCCATGTTGCTTGGATTTCTAGTGGCCTTACCATTGATGCAGTAGGTGGCCACCGCTAGCAGAATGCGATCCACCAAGGGCATGTTCTGAGTCTTTTTGGAGGGGAAATACCCCAAATCGAATTTAACGTCCTGCTCAATGACGCCGTATTTGGCACTCCAGTCAAATACGGAAAAATCAGTTAATCCCTCGTTTCGGATTCTCAGGACTTCACAGATTTCAGGAATAGTGAAGCTGAGAGGAGTACCATCAATAACAGAGTTGAGGGAAAATGATTGAGACTCAGATTGTGGGGTGACCCACAAGTTTGAATAGAAAAGCCGGGTGTGCTCGCGGGAGTATTTTTGCATGTCAGGTCTGGACCAAAGAGATGTCCAGCCCTGATGTTCCAACAGAGGAACAATTTCAAAGGCAGTGCTCGTCTCAGGAAGATTGCTGAGATTGAGCAGTTTTAGAGGGATAACAAGACGACTGGA
Source organism: Eustoma russellianum (assembly GCA_036186865.1). Taxonomy (NCBI): domain Eukaryota; kingdom Viridiplantae; phylum Streptophyta; class Magnoliopsida; order Gentianales; family Gentianaceae; genus Eustoma; species Eustoma russellianum. The sequence continues at coordinate 37,137,284 of AP025047.1, forward strand.
TGCTATCCATTCTCGGAATAGCATCCCGGAGTAGTAGGAGAGATGGGCACCTTTGTCAATGGTGCGAGGAGGCTTTTTGATATCGGGATCAAATTTCTTCAGCTAAGGAAAGTTATCCTTGATGAGCCCCTCTCGAATGGCTGTGATTTCAGGAGGCTCGACAATGCCTTGTCCAGCCGTTTGTTTTCGCTTTTGTGTTCTTGGGCGTTTGGAAGGACCAGCGGAATCCATTATTGGAGGAAGGAGAGGTCTTGAAAATTTTAAAAGGAAGATGAAGAAGATGAGTGATAGGAAAGAAAAGAGAAGGTTGGCTTTTAAAAGGTGAGGAGAGGAAGAGGATGAGTTGATGGAGTAATGGTGGGAGAAGAAAATAAGGAGAAGTGGGAGAATGGGGAAGAGGAAGTGGCAGAACGTGGGAAAGTGGGAAGAGAAAGAGGCGGCTGGTGAATTGATGGTCCTTGAATGGCGCGAAAAACTGAAAGGGCGGCGAAAAGACAGTGTGAGAATAGGGTTAAAGCGCCTATTGTGACATCGAACGACTTCATAAGAAAGGATGAAGCGCCTAATGTCACAATGAACGACAGTGGAGATGAGGATTGAGCGCTTAATGAAACATCGAACGAGTGAACAAAATCAGATCAAGCGTTAGATCCTACATCGAACGCCTTAACAAAGGAACATAAAGCGCCTGATGTCACTTTGAACAAGTGACATCCTTAACATCAGGCGCTTGATGTGACATCGAACGCCTGAGGAGAGTATGATGAAGCGCTTTATGTGTACTGATTTGAAAATTTTTGAAAATTTTCATGCTCAAAACTCAAGATGGTTTTATCAACCCATATTGAGCAACCCCAACCTACTTCTTATGGATAAAAAGACATCGCTAGGCAAGGGTTTAGTGAAAATGTCCGCAAGTTGGTCATGTGTAGGAACAAATTCTACACTTACCAAGTTCTTTTGTATACAATCACGGATGAAATGATACCTCACTTCGATGTGCTTGGTCCGACTATGTTGGACGGGATTTTGTGCAATATTTATGGCGGACGTGTTATCACACAAAATTGGCACCTTTGAGAAGTGAATGTTATAATCATTTAACGTGTTAGTCATCCATAACAATTGTGCACAACACGAGGCGGCCGACACATATTCGGATTCTGCCGTAGAAAGAGATACACTGTTTTGTTTCTTGGAGAACCAAGAAACGAGACAATCTCCGAGAAACTGACAAGTTCCGGAGGTGCTCTTTCTATCAACTAGACTCCCCGCATAATCAGAGTCACAATAACATCTTAGGTCAAAACATGCATTTTTAGGATAAAATAAACCAAATTTCAAAGTACTTCTAAGGTATCTAAGGATGCGTTTTACAGCAATAAAATGCATCTCCCTAGGATCACTTTGAAATCTAGCACATAAGCATACTGCATGTAAGATATCGGGTCTACTAGCCGTCAAGTAAAGTAGACTACCTATAATGCCACGATACAAGGTTACCTCGACATGCTTTCCCTTTTCATCTTTGTCAAGCTTTGCACTTGTGCTCATTAGAGTGTTCACCTCTCTTCCTTCACCAAAGTTGTACTTTTTGAGCAAGTCTCTTGTGTATTTGGCTTGGGAAATGTACACGCCATCTTCGGTTTGCTTGATTTGCAATCCAAGGAAATAATTTAGTTCGCCCATCATACTCATCTCGAACTCACCTTGCATAAGACTAGCAAATTGCTCACAAAGACAATTGTTAGTAGCACCAAAAATAATATCATCAACATATACTTGGACAATTAAATGATTCCTACCTTGTTCTTTTATGAACAAAGTAGTGTCAACTTTACCTCTTGAAAAACCATTATTAAGAAGAAAAGTACTTAACCTCTCGTACCAAGCTCTTGGAGCTTGTTTGAGGCCGTAAAGAGCCTTTTTAAGTTTGAATACATGATGTGGTGAATCATGACATTCAAACCCGGGAGGTTGTGCAACATACACTTCCTCTTGAATAACACCATTCAAGAACGCGGATTTAACATCCATTTGGTAAAGTGTAAAATCTCTATAACAAGCATATGCTAATAACATTCTAATAGCTTCAAGCCGTGCTACGGGTGCAAATGTCTCATCAAAATCAATACCTTCTTCTTGACGGTATCCTTGAGCAACTAACCTAGCCTTGTTTCTAGTGACATTACCTTGATCATCCATCTTGTTACAAAAAACCCATTTCGTACCAATAATAGGATGATCGTGTGGTTTGGGAACTAACTCCCAAACATCACTTCTTTCAAATTGGTTTAATTCTTCTTGCATAGCCAAGATCCAATTTTCATCAAGAAGTGCGTCTTTAATATTTTTAGGCTCTATAAGAGAGACAAATGCATTCTCTCTATATTGCCTTCGTGTGGTGATACCTCTATTTAAATCACCTATGACTAACTCTTGAGGGTGAGAACTTTTGTGCTTAAATGATCTAGGAAGATTGGATACATCACCTCCAACTTCCTCTTGATTATGTTCCGGAAGAGATGAACCTTCATCATTATCAAGAACCTCATGTTCCGGAATGTGTGATGCATTTTCTACGTTTTGTGAATCAACATGAGTAGAAGAGACATTTTTACTTGACTCACTAATTTCATTTACACAAGGTGGAGGAGTACTTTCAAGAGGTTCAACTCTCAAGTCAACGAAGATGTTTCCATTTGGAGGATCATCAACGATCTCTCGTTGAGGAACAACCATAGGAACATCCTCAAGAATTTCTTCTTGAGGAGTCACATCTTCATCCTCTTCACAATCCTCATTAAGTTTAGGTTCATCACTAAGTGACTCATTAAACTTAACATGGATTGATTCTTCCACCTTTTGACTCCTTTTGTTGAAAACACGAAATGCTTTACTATTTGCGGTATAACCTAAAAAGATACCTTCATCCTCTTTGAGGTCAAGTTTGTCCAAAGTATCTTTGGTATTAAGTATAAAACACTTGCAACCAAAGACTTTGAAATACCCAATGTTGGGAACTTTTTCATTCCAAAGCTCATAGGGTGTCACATTTAGGTATGGTCTCAAATAGACACGATTGATCACATGGCAAGTGGCATTAACCGCTTCGGCCCAAAAATACTTAGGCAAACCGAACTCATTCAACATTGCTCTACACATTTCTTGTAGAGTTCTATTCTTTCGTTCGGCCACACCATTTTGTTGAGGAGTTCTAGGTGCCGAAAGGTCATGAGAGTATCCTTTGGATACGCAAAACCTTTCGAAATCACCATCGAACTCACCACCACGATCACTACGGATGGTTTTGATGGTGTCACCCACATGATTTTCCAATCGTTTACTTAGACTTATAAACTCACTACATGCATCACTTTTCTTAGCAAGAAACATCACCTATGTATAACGAGTATAGTCATCTACTACCACGAAGGTGCAATGTTTACCACCCAAGCTTCTTGTTCCAACATCCCCATACAAATCCATATGAAGCAATTGTAGGGGCTTGGAGGTGGAAATATTTGTCTTGGGTTTGAAACTTGTTTTCACAAGTTTCGCCTTTTGACAAGTGTCACATAAGTCATTGTTTTCGAAACTCATTTTTGGAAGGCCTCGGACTTTATCGTTTTCGCAAATAAATTTAAATGTTTTGAAACATACATGTCCGAGACGTCTATGCCATAATTGCGTTAAATCATTCTTAGCAACTAGACAAGACACATTTTGAGAAACCAAATCATTGATGCTAACTTTGTAAATATTTTTGAAACGCAAAGCTTCAAATAAAATCTTTTCTTCCTTTTTCACAACACACTTTGTTTTCAAAAACGTTACCTCATAGTTAGCATCACAAAGTTGACTGACACTTATCAAGTTAAACTTAAGACCTACAACATATAAGACATCACTAAGGGAGAAGGAATCGTTACCCACAATACCATGTCCTTTGATTTGGCCTTTGCTACTGCCAAAGTGGACAACCCCTCCATCTTGCATAGTGAGTCTATGGAAGAGACGTTTGTCTCCCGTCATATGGTTGGAACACCCACTGTCCACGACCCATTTGACCTTCTTGTCTTCGCTTTCTCCATTGAGTGCTAGGGCCTACAAAAGAACCATATGAAGTTGGTACCCTTTTTGTTTTGGGTCCTTGAAGGTTAGTTACCTTCATCTCGCCTTTCGGCACCCACACAAGATTCTTATTATTTTTTGCTCTACATACTCTTTCTACATGACCTTTCCTATTGCAATAAAAACATGTAGGAGTATGCTTGTGTGTTGGTGCATGCTTGTGCGAATGTTTATGCATTGGCACATGTCGTGTTTCCTTCTTAGGAACCACCTTCTTCGGAATTGAAGAAGGTTTTTGTTTCACAACATGAACCAAAGTTTGTGATACCTTTGGTGCATTAGCCTTTTGTTTAGGCATGTGCCTTTGCTTCTTCAAGAGAGCTTGAGACTCCTTGAAGTGTGATGCTTGTTCATTTGTTTTTTCCTTTTTAGATGCATACAAAACGCTAGATTTAACCTTAGGTTTCATACTAGATGAGGATGCATCTTTGACTATCTTAGTTTTATTTGCACTTTTCTTTTGAGAATTCTTATTCTCAACGGTTTTATGAGAGATGCTTGATTTTATCAAATCATGCTTCTCCTCTAGTGCAATCATATGCATAGTTAGCAAAATTTCATGCTCGAGTTGTAATGCAATATGATTTTCTACCGTGTCATTGTATTCGTATATACATGCTTTAAATTCCTTTTTGACACGAGTGTATTTTAGTTCTAAGAGGTCAATTTCTTGCACTAAGTCATCCCTTTCATCTATTAATCTATAATGTGAGGATGTAGTGCATACCTCCATGTCGTCTTTGATGGCCATAAGAGAATAAAACTCCTTGTTAAGATCATCGTCACTGATCTCCGTGAGAGTTAGATTCTCATGATCATCGCAATCGCTTTCGGATCCAGACAGTAAGCATTCCCAATGATCTATTTCTTCTTGTAGAGCCTTCTTCTTTTGGTGGAAGACATTCTTGTCTTTTGAGAAGCTCATATGGTCAAACGTGGGTACTTTGACCTGTACACTTGAGATAGAAGGGAGTAGTGACTCTTGTCTTCTTCTTCTAGAAGCATCACTACTTGGAGAACTTGCATCAACAAAACTGAAGGGATCCATACTATGAAGATCAAATCTTGTATTTGGACTCAAATAAGCAAGATGTGGCTCTGATACCAATTGTTAGGTCCCTTAGAACACACTAGAAGGGGGGTTTGAATAGTGTGTTCACCAAGTATGGATATTTTGTGGCTATTTTTCATTTTTGAGTACAACCAATACTTGGATATGTTCTTTAGAAAGAATAAAACTTGAAAGACAGTAAAGAACACAAGTATGTATAAAGGTTCAAGTCAAGAGACTCTACTCCTCTACCTTCTTGATGTTTCACAAGAAGGATTTTGAAATGGGGATTGTTATTTCTTTTGGGGGAAATAACAATCAAAACAAAATCAAGAAAATACAAAACTAGGCACCTTGCCTAGACCAGAACCAAGAATTCTAACCCTTTGAAGTTTAGCCTCCAAAGATCTTCTTTGCCCTCAAAGAAATCTTGTAGGGAGAATAGTGCACCACACACTATCAACTAACCCTTCAAAGTCTAGAAAACTTAAACAAAGAGCACCCTTGCTCCTTGACCAACAATCTACCCAAACTCTCACAGAATAATCTCACCAAGAAGAAGACTCTTCTTCTTACAATAATCACTCTCAACAATAAAGTAAAGATGTACAAAGATTACAAATATTTTGAGAGCTTGAGCTTGATAGAACTTGAGAGCTTGCAATGTAGAAAGTTGGAGAAGGAAAGTGGAAGAAACCCTGTTTTTATCAACTTCAAAGTTTCTTCCCGTTTCAAACCCTCTGCACTGACATTAATGGGTTTTGGCATCATGTGTTGGTGAGTCCTCATCATTGGAGATCTCCCTTTGGCATGTAGCAACATTCTTGGAGAGATTTCAAAGTGAATGCCAAGAAAGGAAACCTGAAAAACTCAACAGAGAGGAGCCTGCAAAAAAGACACTAAAAAGAGAGGGTACAAAGAGTCAACTGATGTTAAAAAGTGAAGTTCAAGACCTTTGTAACGTTAGTCACATGAAGCGCCTAATGTGCAAAAGCACAGGTGTTCGAAGTGACATTGAGCGCTTGATGTAAAAATGAACAGTCGTTCGAAGTCACATCAAGCGCCTAATGTGGGCATCTTAAGTCGTTCGAAGTCACATGAAGCGCTTAATGTGGCACTTCATGCTTGTTCGAACTAACTCTGACTTTTACTCAGAGAAAGTACTTAGGAGTACGTGCCCAGCCAGGGGAAAAGTACTTTTGGCATAGTGGACTGCATAAAGCGCCTAAAGAGGCGTTCAAAGTGTTCGCACTTTTCAACAGGTCACATAAAGCGCCTAATTAGGCGTTCAAGGTGTCCAGTTTTTCAAACACTCACATGAAGCGCCTAATCTAGGCGTTCGAAGTGTTCGCAGATCCAGACACTTCACATAAAGCGCCTAATCTAGACGTTCGAAGTGTACTGGACTCCACCAAGGTACATTAAGCGCCTAATGTAGGCGTTCGAAGTATAGTGACTTCAAACAACACACATGAAGCGCCTAATCCCTTGTTCAATGTGCCAAAATGTGCAAATCATCAAAACTCAACATATTCTAACAAGGCCGGCAAATAATACCTTCATCCCAAATGTAAGAGAGTTTATTTCCAATGAGACTCTCCGCTCTATATGTACATGCATAGATGACACAACAATAAGGATATGATGTGCTAACAAAAAAAAACTAATAGATACGAATATGATTCATCGAAATATTTAATCTTAGACCAGCAAAGATATTGACGGTGATCATATTAAATTTCATTTAAAAATAGGACTATTTAACTTAAAGTCCTTCAAAACCTTCGTTTAAGTAAATAAAAAATAAAAAAAATCTTGCAATTGCCATGGACACAAAATACAATTAGGATTACATCTAAAATTTTTGGCAGATACTCAATTAAAGTTGAAAATTTGTCGAGAAGTTTGAAACATTTCCAGTCTAAGCCATCTGATTGAGGCTACTTCCCGCCTATTCCACAACAATTGATAAACATTATAATAATGAAATAATAAAATTGTAGCCAAATAATGGAACATAGTGACTTTATACCTTCCTAATGCATGTCCATGTAAGACGTTGCAGACAAGTATAAAACACAACAATAAAAGGCGTCTAGTGCACGAAACTCTCGCGTTTGTATTGAATCTGGAGAGGGGTCGGATCGCTTCGCGATCTAATGTACGTAGCCTTACTCTATATTTTGTGCAAGAGGCTGTTTCAAATGCTTGAACCAATGACCTTAATGTCACAAAGCAGTAACCTTATCAGTTGCTACAAGGTCCGTCCTCTATAAAAAAGAACAATGTAAATTTAAATGTCAAAATTTGTTAGGCATGATTTGCACTTGTTTAAGCTTCAGCCTTACTTTATTTGGTTGATAGATAGACTTTTTTGTCAATAAAACGTTAGTCTAAGGTTCACAAAATATTTACTAATTTTAAGTGGGCCGATATCCACCATTGGCCTAGATTTCAGTTGTAACAACGTAAGCTAAATCTCGTACATAGAGTGTTAGCGAACCGAGCCGTACCGAGTAGTAGGTTTTTGTACTCGGATTCGTTTAGCTAAACGAACTGGTTTTCGTTCGGTTTATTTAGCTAAACGAACTTTAAAATTGGTTCGAGTTCGACTCGATAACACTATAAATGTTTAAACGAACCGAACAGTTTGTGAATAGTTCGGCTCGTTTCAATAAACGAACTCAAACATCTGTTTGAATTTGACTCGTTTACAGACAATTACCGAACGAATACAAACCGATCACGAACCGAATTCGAACAGTTTGTGAACGCTTCGGTTCGTTGAACAGCCCTACTCGTACACTCAATTGGTTTGAATGTTATTGGTCTGTTTAAAGTTTTAAACTTGTACCGTGTAATTTGATTCTAGCATTCAAGGACATTAACTTCATGCAATATTAGACCCTAGTGGTTAATCATTTATCACCTAATGACGTTATAAAGATATTTATGATATAATTATACAGGGTTACACTATTGTATGGTTTTACCAGTTGTTATACTTCTTCCATCTAAAAATATAAGTATATTTTGACTTTTCAATATATTGTAAAAGTAGACTTATATTTTGGGATGAAGAGAGTATCATATTCATGTTAGAGTACTCATGTTTTGAAATAGCATTCCAATTCAATATATAATATCAATAATCTCATATAGAAGTATACAATAACAATAAATCCCCTGTCACATTTTATTTGTTCATCTTTCTATTTTTGTCTTTAACTTTGAGGGCATAGGTTCGAGTCACGTAAATAGTCTCTTGCATAAAATATAAGGTAAAGCTACATACATCAAATCGTAACAATTCGTCTATCCTCGGGCTCAGCTCAAATGCTAGGGCGTAATGCATCGGAAATAGGGGTGTCAAACAGGTCGTGTATCGTGTTTCGTGTTTCGTATTTTTCAGGTTTCGTGTATCAAAATGCCATACCCATACCTTACCCATTTGCTTCGCGTGTATGGATGTAGATACCCAAACCCGTACATGTCAGGTTTCGTGTCGTGTATCGGGTATACCCACGAACTTGACAAGTACAAATATTTTCAAGTCATGTACATGTCATTTCATGTACTTTTCAGGTATTTTCAAGTTTCGTGTATTTTTTTCAGGTTTCATGTACTTAAACGGCTATTGATACAATGTATGAAACAACAATAAGTACACAACCAAATGTTAAATATTAAAATGAGTGAGGTCCTCTAAACTCAAATCACTTGACTTTGCAATAATAGATTAAAGAAATGGGATTTGGGAATGGAGGAAGGGGGAATCGAACAGAGTTTACTTAGTATCACGGTAGTCTTTTTTTTGGAAAATTTTATTTTTTTATTTTATTAATTATAAATTTTATTTAAAATACATTTTTTAATTTCGTGTATAAACGGGTACCCGCGGATATACCCGGACACGACCCGCCATTGGCGGGGATCTTTCAGGTCTTACCCGATTTGTACACGAAACCCGCCAAGGTCATACCCATACCTGCGAAAATTCGTGTCAGGTTCGGGTCGTGTTTCGTGTCGTGTCTGAAATTGCCACCCCTAATCGGAAACACCCTTTTTCTATTTTTGTCTATTCAAGTTATTTGTTCAGATTTCATAAGTTAGAAAAGAAAAACTAATGATTTTTTCAAGATTGGCTTCATTAATTGTATATTTTTTTAAATGAGAGGTTATTTTTTAATGCAAAATTAGAAAATACAAATGTTTTATGATTATTATATTTGTGCATATCTTTGGAGAAACAATTTGAGAAATATTTATAATGAACATGATGTGGAATAAGATATCGCTTTTGGCATTTAATGATTTTCTTTACATAACCACATTAGATACATGTATTTTCAGAATAATTCTACAAATGAAGTGTTTAAATTCATTATCCACGTTACAAATGTTGATATAACGGTTGCTAAACCCTAATAAAATCTTACCTCAACAGTTAAAATTGAGACCACAAGATGAAAAGTCTTAACTTAATTTTCATTTACGACAATTTTTTTACGCATGTGGCTTCATAAAAAAACGTGTTGAGCCAATAACAACAACAACAATATACCCAGTATATCCTAATGACATCAAAAGTTATTGCTAGGGTCTGAAAAGGGTGACAGTCAGACAAACAATACCTCCATCTCAAGAGATAGAGAGCTTGCTTCCAGTGAGACATCGGCTCTACATGTACCAACACTGTATAAGTTCACATACTTTATCAAAAAAAAATATTGAATCAAAAACACTATTGACCGTACCACCCCCACATCGCTTTATCTTATTTAATTTTCTAATCTCAAACCAATCTATGATCACTTGACTTTGCGAGGAAACATTTTTTGCCCACTAAAGTTCTTTTCATTGTCCCACAAAGGTTGGCTAATAATTCTACTTTTACACTTATTATAACATCAACCAATTAAGTAAATTATCATTAACATGTTGTCCACTAGATTCCCGCATTTTCGTAAGGTCTGGAGAATAGCCAGATCGCTTCGCAATCTGATATACGCAGTCTTACCTTACACTTTTTTTTTTTGCAAGAGGTTTTCGCGGCTCAAATCCGTAACCTCAAAATCACAAAACAACAATTTTATCAGTTACTTCAAGGTCCGCACTCATCATTAACATGATTTCTAGTATTATGTCCCCAGGACATATACCAGTGATTCCAGGTAGGGGGTTTCGAAAGGAACGTCAGAGGTTTGAACTTTGCCGAATGCAAGAATGTTTGAACTCTCTCCAGGCTAAGTGCATAGCATGTGAGCACTATTGGCCTGTGAAATGACATGATAGGCTGACAGGCCAAGCCGTCGGTTGTTCCTTCGGTGCCAATGGGCTCTTTATGTTGTCCCTGTGCTAAGACAAACTTCTACTAGTGGGATCTGAAAACCTGATATACATCTCAACACATCCCGTGACAGGAGGTGGTAGAGACCTTTATTGGTTGGGGTTTCAACCTTTGGTTTCTAGTGTCCTTATTACCCTCCGGTCATAAAACGTTTCAAATGCGTCCGCGTATGTCCGAATTATATTAGTATTTATTTCAAACATCAACATCTTTCTTTGTCCTTTCCTTCCACACACACACCCCTTATATTATTTCTCTTCCCCATTTTGTCCCCTTCATCATCCCATTATTTATAACCCATTTCTTTAGACTTTTCTCACAAGGGCTTCTTACAAAAA
>AP025047.1:37149516-37183772 GCA_036186865.1 Eustoma russellianum
ATATGGCAATGGCAATAGCAATGCTGGGAAGGTGAGAAGTAGGTGAAGGAGAGATTCAAATGATTGTGTTGACCACCAAAACTAGTGCTATTATTTTAAATTTGTGAATTAAAGAACTGGCTATAAAAAAAGAGAAAATAAAAGAGGGCGGTCATCAGTCAATGATTTTTGAGGAAGATAACCTCTTTTTCTTTGGTTTAGTCCTTTTTGCTTGTTGGAAACTTGAAATACAGACCAAGGCAGCATCAGCTTTCAAACTGGAGCGCCAGGACATAGTCCAATCGGTATTTGGATTGGGGATTGCCAATAAGAGGTCATGAGTTTGAATCTAGGGACGCACACAGTGTGGGTGTTCCTCTGCTACCAGACCAAAGGTCTGGTTTGTTGGGGCACCTTGTGTGGATAACTGTGTAAGATCTCACCCAATCTAGGAGGTCGCTGGATTCCTGATTTACATCCTCCACGCAGCTCTTTGGAGCTAAGGCAGTGGGGACCCTTTGGGTTGGGGTTCAACCTTTTACCAACAAGCTTTCAAAGTGGAAATTTTCATCTGCTATTCATTACCTTTCCACAGAGCATCTTGATCAGACCAAGTCTATTGACCGACATCACTGACTGTCAATAAAGGAATACCATGTCGGTAATTCAGCTTAAAATTTTTTTATCCAGGATGCCGACGTAGCATTCCATGATTGACACTCAGTGATGAGTCAACAAAGGTTAGATCAGCCGATCCCAAGCTCATCTCGATAGAACAGGGCGGGACAAATCGTGTGATGAGATGTTAATGCAATCTTAGGTGATTTTTTTTTGTTACAGTTTACAATATGATGATACATAATCCGAATTTGGACATGTGGCAGATTATTATCAAGAGTAATAATTATTATTTAAAGTTAACAAAACTGGAAATTGTCTAAGTGAGTTCAGTTGTACAGTCATTTCTGCATAAGAAAATTTCACCTCTACACAAAAGAAGTCCAGCTCTTCATTTCATACATCTCTTTGTTGAAGAGTTTAGTTCTGCATAAAAGAGCTCCGCTTTGCATTGTTCTCAGATCTGCATGCAGGTCAGGTCTACATAGAGCTCAGCTCTTCGTGTCGCGCAGGCACGTGTCGCGCGGTGACCTTTATCTAGCCTCACCACTTACCCCTACTGCCACGTATCATGCGGTGACACGTGGGGTGAGGAATTTGGGGTGAGGGGATCCTAACCCCAAATTCAAACCGAATAGTATGACACTGGTCAAATTTAACATACAAAGGAACTTATAGTTGATATAAAAGGACATCAATAACATATTTGAGGGGAGGTTCATTTTGATAACACATATTACATATTTAAACAATATTTTTAGACAATTTCTCAATTTTATATAACTCAAATTCTCAACTTACTTGAACATGGAAAGATTTTTCCAGAAAACTTCAAGATCCTTAACGTGTACTAATTTTGCAGATTCAACATTCCATCAAGTGATCTCTGTTTGGTCACAATATCTAAACCAGATATGGTGGTAACATATTGGTAACATATGTGCACATAATAATAAAGAACATGTAAAGTAATCATTGTATTTGAGATTAGATGCTTAATATACTTTTTGTAACTTCATATTTCATATACAACTCTGCCTAGTTGTAAAATAATGCCGCTAATGTCAAAATAAACATCATACTACACTTGTAGTATATGACACACATTTCAGGTGTAGTGTGTTTATTTTAGCAAATTAACGTAATTTTATGGCTGGATGTTATATGTTACGTGTACTTCTTTTGACTAAACAATAAATTTTTGTTTTATCCTCTATCCCAGATCATATCGCACCAATAAGATCATGATATAAGTATTAAAATAATACACTTGATGAGATCAAACAATACATATGTTGATGAGGTCCATAACCCTGATACATGCCAAGATAATGAGAATGCACATAATTTTACAAAAATGCAAGATCAAAGACCCTTAACAAGAAGTCAAACTAAGAAACTAATGCATGAAGTGGGGGCCTTCCTATTCAAACATGTGCAAGATGAACCAAGGGAACTTATACATTGGGTTCACCTTATTGAACCTACAACATGATTTGTAAGAAATTTTAGAACCATTGTAAAATATCATTAGTATAGAATGTGTTCTTTATTTTGTTTTTTTTAAATGTTTATGTTGTATTAGTTTAGACCCATCTCGGATTGTGAGTTTCTGCAGGACCCGTTTTGGTAGAATTGACGTATCTCTCCAACCATAAGGCCAAATTAAGAGTTTCATGGTGCATTAGAAAGCTAAGACAAAGATCTACAACTTTCATGTTTTGTACTTTTCCAAAATCGGTCGTCTTGGCATTCAAAAAGAGCATGCAAATGGAAATACTGTTTCTACCGAATTCTGTGACATACCTTCAGTAATTTGGATGTATCTCCTCAATGGTTGAGCCAAATGCAAAGAACTTTATATGCTTATTTTCTACACTTAATTGACTACAATTATCTAAGAAAGATCAAGGTCTAATTCGGATTGGAAGATGTTCAAAAATCAGTCACAATCCAGAAATGATTTCAAGATGAAGACAAATGCTTAAAGTCTTCCATGAATAATACTTGAGGGACCTACTTTGAAAATCATCATTCAAGACTTGCAAGACTAGTCTTTATGGAGCCTACATGAATAGTTTTTAGAAGTGTGTAGTCTTTTCAATCATTATTTCAATTTGTAAGATAGTTTGTTGTCTTGTGATATTTTTTGCCTATAAAAGGCACATAAGAGAAGCTTTGTAATCTCACACCTTTAATGAAAATTTCTTCTTCTTCAAGAGCAATTCTTGTGTGTTTTCTTGGTTCATATTCAAAATCAAAGCTAGAATCTTTCAAGGCTTGAACATCCTTGTGAGAGTTGTCCAATTCCGGGGAGGGAAACATCCAAGAGGGAGGTATCTTGCTTGGGTTATGTGAAACTCATTGGAGGACTTATGTTCAAAAGGTTTTCTTCAACTTATTTGGAAGCAAGGTGAAGCTATCTTTATTGTGCCTAAACCATATTTGGAGGAGGAGCTTTAGAGTTAAAGAAAGGTCCATTCTTACACGTATCAAAGTGGTATCAGAGCGAAAGTTTTTCTTTAACTCAACTTATCATTTCTTTGTATCAATTTTTTCTTTTCTTTCGTTCTTCTCTTCATCCACCATTCAACCATCTTCTTAGAAGGTTGAATTCTATTTGGTTTAGTGTCTTCTTCTTGTTTTGAATTGTACAATTCAGAAACAAAAAGAAACCAAAACCAAACAGTTTATCTGTGTGTTTTCTAGTTTTTATATTAAATTCACTTCTTTTTTCTGTTACATCTTGTTGCTCAACAAAAAAAAGTGTCATCTTTTTTTATCAAGTTTCTTTGTTTCTTCATGTTCAACAAGCGAAAAAAAACTCAAAAAAAAACCGATATACAAGCTTACCGTATCAATTGGTGATATAAGGTTGGATTGGACTCTGGACAATTACCGTAACACTGGACCTACATGAAATTGGTGATATAAGGTTGGATTGGACTCTGGACAATTACCGTAACGCTGGACCTACATGACATTGGTGATATAAAGTTGGATTGGACTCTGAGAACTTACCGTGACGCTGGACCTATATGAAATTGGAAAGGACTAAGGACAAACATATCATAAAACACTTAAAGATTATTTCTTTGTGATGATTTATGGTTTGTTTATTTCATTTGGTTGGATTTCTATTTCTTTATGTTTAGACACTTTCTTGGACTTTAAGTTCTTTGTTTAGAAGCTTTTCTGCATTACTTATATTCAGTCCATTGCTTATATATCTACCTTGGTCTATCCTATATTCTTGTTGTTATCGAAGCTCTTAACTTCTTTTAGACTTTGTGTTTGTTTAGTTGTATTGTGTGGTGAGCTTAGTTGTATTTTCTTGTGTTCAATATTTGATTTGACAGCCTCGTCAAGAAAGAAAATCAATTTGTTCTTCTTGAACAACTTGACATCCTACTACAAAAAAAATCAAGATATCCATCCAAAACAAATACACAAAGTCTTACCAATCAATTTTACTGAGATATATACACCTTGTTTAGCTTTGAACAAGAAAAAAAAAGAAAGAGAAGCTTATTTCAAGAGAAGTTTGCACAAAACAATTAAGAGTGCAAAGAGCAAAAGAGCTGGTCTTGTTTCCTTCATACCCGAAGTACCCATTTGTTTTCACTTTTGAACACTTGAGTGCTTCTAGTTCATTCATACTTGCATCTACTTGCATAAAGCCTAAGATTAAGTTAAGAATTGCCCAGGGCAACCCCTTAGCATTTCTTTGGCTCAGCTTATTACATCAAATTTGGTTTCAATTCTCTTTGAATCTTAGTACAGTCCAAGTTTGTTTTTTTATAACATTGGAATTGTGAGTGAATTGGTGGGAGACTTGTGAAGAAGGTTTACTTTACATGATTGAAGTTATCGGAATGGATACTCATTTGGCAAGTTTGTTTTGAATTGTTCTAGCCTCAGATTCTTCAAGAAGACACAAGATTGTGTGAACTACAAAAAGAGAGAGAAAGAGAGACAAACACTTGTTTTTTTTGTTTTCCACTAACATAATCAAGTTTCTTTTGTCTTTGTGTTAGTTTTCCTTTTTTCTTTGTTATTTTTTCAATTTCAGGTAATTGTACCATGGATAAGACACCTGAGAGTACCGTGGGTCTTAACAAAGAAGGAGAAAGATTTTCCACAAACGCAGACGATATAGCACAACTAATGCAAAAGATGTTATGGGAAATGAAATTGATGAGTAGCCGTGTAGAGGGCCTAGAAAAACAGTCACAATCTCATCTACAAAATCCTTTACATGAAGGACAAACATCACATATACCGGAACATAGGCTTGAAAGCCATGGGTCTTTTGCTCCAGAAAGAGGAAGAGGTAGAGGCAGAAACAGAGGAAGAGGGCTTAATAGGGATTTCATACCTATGAGGACCTTTGATGAAAGAGAAGAAGAACCACACCAAATGTTTGATGACTATAACATTGAGGAAGAGTACAACCAATTTCGAAACCGTGGGAATCAAAAGAATAACCCACAAGAAGATGAATTCATCAAAACAAAAGTGAACATCCCCACATTCCATGGAAAGAGCGATGCTGAGGCATATTTTGAATGGGAGAAAAGGTAGATCTCATATACTCTTGTACAAATTATACTGCTTTGACTAAAGTGCGCTATGCAGCTATAGAATTTGCAGATTATGCCTTAATTTGGTGGGATCAACTATACAACGTAAGGAGAAGAACTAGACAAGCACCAATCTCTACTTGGGAAGAAATGAAAATTGAGATGAGAAAAAAATTCATTCCTTCAGACTATGAAAGAACCATCTACCAAAACTTGCAAAAACTCACTCAAGGAAGCCGCAATGTAGATGAGTATTTCAAAGAGTTAGAGATCTTATTGATAAGAGCTAACATTGAAGAACCAGAAGAAGCTACCATGGCTAGATTTCTAGCTGGATTGAACAAGAAAATTGCCAACAGAGTTGAACTTACCACATATATTGATATGACTTCCATGGTTCATAAAGCTGAAAAGATTGAGAGACAACTCAAGGTAAAACCCTTTGCATCTAGTTTATCTTTTTGAGCTAATTCTTCATCCTATCCAAGAATGCCGCCTAGGACAAATCAAGGCACAAGTTTCAGGCCAACTGCACCTCAAGGCCGTGGATTCCAAGGCAAGACTCAACCAAATCAAAGACTACCTCAACCACCTCAACAAAACTTGGATAAAGGGGAAAACAAGGTTGAAGGTAACATTTCTAATTCCACTACTAGATTTAGAGACATTCAATGCTATAAATGTTTAGGTAAAGGTCATTTTGCAAATCAATGTCCTAACCCTAAACGTATCATGTTCATTGAAGAATCTAATGAATATTATTCTGATGATGAGGAAGTGGCACATGTTAATATTGAGGAAAATCAAGATGAAAATGAAGAAAGTGTGAGTGAGGATGAAGAACTTACATCAAAAGAATTCTTGGTTGTTAGAAGAGCTCTTAATGCACATGTTAAGATTGATGAACAAGATCAACATAGAGATAACATTTTTCATATCCATTGCATGGTTAAAGGGAAAGTTTGTACTTTGATTATTGACTCTGGATCCTGTACTAATGTGGCAAGTGTTGAACTTGTTAGAAAACTTGATTTGTCATTACTTAACCATCCACACCCTTATAAACTATCTTGGTTGAATGATTGTGGAGAAGTGAGTGTTAGCAAACAAGTTTTGATCTCATTGTCTATTGGTGGGTATAAAGATGATATCTTATGTGATGTAGCTCCTATGCATGCAAGTCATATCCTGCTAGGTAGGCCATGACAGTTTGATAAGAAAGTTACTTATGATGGATACTTGAATAGGTATTCGTTCATGTTTAACAATAAGTTGTTTAAGCTACATGCATTACCCCCACACAAGGTATTTGAAGATCAAAAGAGAATGTGTAAGAATAGAAATGACCCTAAGGAGAAAGAGGCAGAAAAGAAATTTCTGGAGTGTATTAAGAGTGAAAGAAAGAAAAATGAGTCTAAAGGCAAAGAGATAGTAAACATTGATGAAGACAAATCTCAAAAGAAATTTGCTTTCTTTGCCAAACCAAGTGAAGTGTCACATGCCTTAAACTCAAAGAAAACTGTCTACGTTTTGATGTTTAAGGAGTCTCTGTTTTCTATGAGTGACTTACCCTCCACTTTGCCTAGTGGAGCTGTTTCTTTGCTTGATGAGTTTTCAGGGTTGTTTCCTGAAGAAGAACCTTCTGCTTTGCCGCCTTTAAGAGGAATTGAGCACCAAATAGACTTCATATCTGGTGCTATCCTGCCTAATAGGCCAGCCTACAGAGCAAACCCTGCTGAAACGAAGGAAATTCAACGCCAAGTAGAAGAACTCTTGGCCAAAGGAAAGGTGAGAGAAAGCATGAGTCCTTGTGCTGTTCCTGTGATCGTTGTACCAAAGAAAGATGGTACATGGAGGATGTGTACTGATTGTAGAGCCATCAACAAGATAACTGTAAAATACAGGTACCCCATTCCGAGACTTGATGATATGCTTGATGAATTGTACGGTGCTAAGTATTTTACCAAGATTGATCTTAAAAGTGGTTACTTTCAAGTACGCATTAAAGAAGGCGATGAATGGAAAACTGCATTTAAGACTAAGTTTGGATTGTATGAGTGGTTAGTCATGCCATTTGGCTTAACTAATGCACCTAGTACTTTCATGAGATTAATGAATGAAGTCTTACGTGCATTCATTGGAAAATTTGTTTTTGTGTACTTTGACGATATCTTGATTTACTCTAAGACTTTGCATGAACACGTAGGCCATCTAAGAAGCGTTTTTGAAGCATTAAAGAAAGAACAATTATATGCAAATTTCAAGAAATGTTCTTTTTGTATGGAAAAGGTTGTGTTTCTAGGATTTGTGGTTAGTGCAAATGGAATTGAAAT
The DNA here is from genome assembly GCA_036186865.1 of Eustoma russellianum. Lineage (NCBI taxonomy): Eukaryota > Viridiplantae > Streptophyta > Magnoliopsida > Gentianales > Gentianaceae > Eustoma > Eustoma russellianum. The sequence goes on from AP025047.1 coordinate 37,157,030, forward strand.
GGACCAAGATAAAGTGAACTCAATTTTAGATGGCCAATTCCCACAACTGTTGGAGAGGTGAGAAGCTTTCATGGGTTGGCTAGTTTCTATAGAAGATTTGTTAAGGACTTTTCCACTATTGCTGCACCTTTGAATGAAATTGTTAAAAAAGACGTAGGATTTCAGTGGGGAGAGTCACAACAGAAAGCCTTTGATGAACTTAAAGCAAGGTTAACTTCTGCACCTATTCTAAGACTACCTAGCTTTGATGAAAAATTTGAAATTGAATGTGATGCTAGTGGTGTTGGTATAGGAGCTGTACTATCTCAATCTAAACAACCGATTGCTTATTTTAGTGAAAAGCTTAAGGGAGCGCAATTGAATTATTCAACCTATGACAAAGAGTTGTATGCACTTGTTAGATCATTGCAGACTTGGCAACATTATTTGCAACATAAGGAGTTTGTGGTTCATAGTGATCACGAAAGTCTTAAGTTCCTTAAAAGCCAAGGAAAGTTAAATAAGAGGCATGCAAAATGGGTTGAATTCATTGAACAATTTCCTTATGTGATAAAATATAAGCAAGGAAAGGATAACATTGTAGCTGATGCATTATCTAGGAGATATTCTTTGATTACTACATTGTCATCTCATTTGCTTGTATTTGAGTACATCAAGGAATTGTATACATCTGATCCTGACTTTCAGTCAATATTTGATGCATGTGCCGATTCTCCATTTGGTAAGTATTATTTACATGATGGATATTTGTTTAAAGAAAGAAAATTGTACATACCTAAGTGTTCTGTCAGAGAGATACTTGTCAAAGAAGCACACGATGGAGGTTTAATGGGCCATTTTGGCATCTTTAAGACATTAGAGATGTTAAAGGAACGTTTCTTTTGGCCTCATATGAGAGTTGACGTAGAGAAGATTTGTGGAAGTTGTATAACTTGCAAGAAAGCTAAATCTACATCACATCAACATGGTTTGTACACCCCACTACCTGTCCCTATGTCACCTTGGATTGATATATCTATGGACTTTGTTTTGGGATTACCTAGATCAAAAAATGGAAGTGATAGTGTGTTTGTCGTCGTTGACAAATTTTCTAAAATGGCGCACTTCATAGCTTGTAAAAAGGTTGATGATGCATCTCACGTTGCAAACTTGTTCTTTCAGGAAGTTGTACGTCTACATGGCATGCCTAGAACCATTGTTAGTGATAGAGATGCTAAGTTCTTAAGTCACTTTTGGCGTGTGTTGTGGGGTAAACTTGGAACAAAACTCTTATTTTCTACTACTGCTCACCCTCGAACAGATGGTCAAACTGAAGTTGTGAATAGAACTTTGTCTCAATTATTGCGTGCTATAATTCAGGAGAACCTTAAGAATTGTGAAGATTGCTTGCCATATATTGAATTTGCTTATAATAGAAGTGTTCACAGTGGCACCACTCATTCACCATTTGAAGTTGTATATGGTTTCAATCCTTTGTCTCCACTTGATCTTGTGCCTATTCCTGTTCATGAACGTGCAAGTATTGATGGTAAGAATAAGGCTGAACTGATTAAGAAATTGCATGCTAAGGTTAAGCTACAACTTGAGAAGTAAAATAAACAGTATGCAAAACAAGCTAACAAAGGACGCAAGGAAGTTTTATTTGAACCAGGTGATCTTGTTTGGCTGCATTTAAGGAAAGAAAAGTTTCCCAGAGAAAGGAAATCTAAACTCATGCCAAGAGGAGATGGCCCTTTCAAAGTACTTCAAAAGGTTGGAGATAATGCTTACATTCTTGACCTTCCGGAGAGTAAGTATGGTTCAATTTCTCATACTTTTAACGTTGCTGATCTTACTCCTTTTGGTAATGATTTAGATTCGAGGTCGAATCCTTTTGAAGAAGGGGGGAATGATGAGGTCCATAACCCTGATACATGCCAAGATAATGAGAATGCACATAATTTTACAAAAATGCAAGATCAAGGACCCTTAACAAGAAGTCAAACTAAGAAACTAATGCATGAAGTGGGGGCCTTCCTATTTAAACATGTGCAAGATGAACCAAGGGAACTTATACATTGGGTTCACCTTATTGAACCTACAACATGATTTGTAAGAAATTTTAGAACCATTGTAAAATATCATTAGTATAGAATGTGTTCTTTATTTTGTTTTTTTTAAATGTTTATGTTGTATTAGTTTAGGCCCATCTCGGATTGTGAGTTTCTGCAGGACCCGTTTTGGTAGAATTGACGTATCTCTCCAAACACAAGGCCAAATTAAGAGTTTCAGGATGCATTAGAAATCTAAGACAAAGATCTATAACTTTCATGTTTTGTACTTTTCCAAAATCGGTCGTCTTGGCATTCAAAAAGAGCATGCAAATGGAAGTATTGTTTCTATCGAATTCTGTGACATACCTTCAGTAATTTGGATGTATCTCCTCAATGGTTGGTCCAAATGCAAAGAACTTTATATGCTTATTTTCTACACTTAATTGGCTACAATTCTCTGAGAACAAGACCTAATTCGCATTGGAAGATGTTCAAAAATCAGTCACAAACCAGAAATGATTTCAAGATGAAGACAAATGCTTAAAGTCTTCCATGAATAGTACTTGAGGGACCTACTTTGAAAATCATCATTCAAGACTTGCAAGACTAGTCTTTATGGAGCCTACATGAATAGTTTTTAGAAGTGTGTAGTCTTTTCAATCATTATTTCAATTTGTAAGATAGTTTGTTGTCTTGTGATATTTTTTGCCTATAAAAGGCACATAAGAGAAGCTTTGTAATCTCACACCTTTAATGAAAATTTCTTCTTCTTCAAGAGCAATTCTTGTGTGTTTTCTTGGTTCATATTCAAAATCAAGGCTAGAATCTTTCAAGGCTTGAACATCCTTGTGAGAGTTGTCCAATTCCGGGCAGGGAAACATCCAAGAGGGAGGTATCTTGCTTGGGTTATGTGAAACTCATTGGAGTACTTATGTTCAAAAGGTTTTCTTCAACTTATTTGGAAGCAAGGTGAAGCTATCTTCATTATGCCTAAACCATATTTGGAGGAGGAGCTTTAGAGTTAAAGAAAGGTCCATTCTTGCACGTATCATATGTTATGATATCACCAAATATATGAGGACAATATTTTTAAAATGGATGGAGTATTATACTTCTTATCCGTATTTACGGTTATATATACGTAAAACCTTTGCATATGAGCTGAAGCTCAAGGGCAACACACGTTACAAGAATCTGCGGCTCCTAATTGCTTAATTAATTTCACTGGAACTATAGCTGCGTTAGTTGTTTTGCGACAATTTTCTTTGCTATTATTAATTTCCCTGAAGCTACTTTAGTTGTCTTTCAATTGAAGAAGTTATTGCTTTATGGTGGGGCAAGATAAAAAGCATTATCGGTGTATTAAGTTTCCGCGTTTGCACAGGATCCGAGAATAGGTCGGATCGTTTCACGATTTGATGTACGCAGCCTTACCTTACACTTTGTACAAGAGGCTGCTTCCGCGGCTTGAACCCGTGACATCAAGGTCACAAAGAAGCAACCTTTTTCCTTGGTTGATCGCAGCCTCTAAGCGTGTAGTAGAAGAAAGAATATCTCATATAGGTTTATGACTTCATTTCCTTAACCTTAATGGGCTGGTTTGGTCGTTGTTCCTGTATAAAAAAAAAAGTAGCATGTGCTTCTATCTTCCATGAAGCAAGGAACTTAACAGTACTAAGGCTAATTATTTAAACAATCTTTTCGACTTGCTCTTTTCTCATCTAGCTCACTCTACTTTGATTGAATAAGATAAAGTCTCCGTCTTCTCCTTTCTCATCTAGCTCACTCCACTTTGATTGAAGTTGATTCAATCTCTTTTCCACTTGCTCTTTTCTCATCTAGCTCACTCTACAAAGATTGAAATTAATGAAGTAGATTCAATTTAACTATCTATGTATCTTTCAGTTGATTCAATATCTTTTTCGCTTGCTCCTTTCTCATCTAGCTCACTCTACCTTGATCGAATAAGATAAAGTAGATTGTTCTAATTTTCGTTTAGCTCACTCTATTTTGATTGAAGTTGATGAAGTAGATTAGACTAAAATTATCTATGATGTTGCCAAGATAAAGACAGAAAAATTAGGCGTTAACTTTTACAGAAAATAAAATGTTTACATGAGCCGAATGCGTCAAAAACTGGAGACGAAATCAATTTTCCTATGTATCAGCCAAAGGGAAACACACGAATCCTTAATATTTTTGTGATTGCTATTGCTGATACTTCAGAGGAGGTAGCGCCCCGCTCCCGAACCCTACATCGGAAACGGTGCACCCGCCGTAGTCTACTACGAGAACTACAAAGCGTCGTTCAATTCTCTTACACGTCAGCAGTGACGTATGTTGGACCGTGCACCTGCAATAAACACCACTAGAGGGGGGGTGAATAGTGGTTAGCGGAAATTACACTACAACCCTTTGTTAAAATCCCCTTTGAAAACAGAATCTGAAACCACCTCAGATTCAGAACCCGTTTTTCAAAAATTCACAAATAATTGTACACAACTCCAAAAATTATGAAACTTTCCAGAATTTAACTTCAATGAGTTAACAAGACTCTATCCAAAAATCAGACAAAAATAAGATCGTTTGCCCTTCAAATAAATAAAAAGATTCAGATGGTCAATCTGGAATGTTGCTGATTTTGCAAAACGTGTTTCTCTTTGAATACTCAACCAAAAAGGTTGATCTTTATATAAAAACACTCCTTAGGATGTTTAGATGAATTTTCCAAAAGGCCCTGACCTTAACCAACTCTTGAAAAATACAGAATTTAAGTTTTCTCAAAACTGGTCAGATTGCATTCAGATTGGAGCAGTTATCTTGCAAAGACTGAAAGACTAACTTTCCCTTGCTCAAATCAAGTGATTCTTATTGCAAATGAAAGCTAACAGTCTGAAGTATAACTCCACCAAAAATCACGAATTTTGAAAATGTTTAGCTATTTTTTCAAATTGTGAGAAGTTGTGTGAAAATTGCAGTCAAAAACGGGCAGAAAATAGAAATAAAGAAACAAGAGAAGAACACCGAGAATTTATCCTGGTTCGGTCAATGTGACCTACTCCAGTCCCAAGGAACACCTTTCCTTGGATTTCGCTATCAAATGAACACCTTACAACAAGAGCCAAGCTTGATCCTTGGGTTATACACCAACCCTATTCAAGACTTGGATAATCACTTCTATGCAACTCTTGGTTACAACACATCTACCACCTATTGATGTAGCCTTATAAATTTGGCTAATCAATCATACAAATCCAGCTCAAGAAGGTGTGTATAGTGTAGCTGGACAACAACGAAAATTGGAACACCTTAGCTACACAAAGTATGAACGAAAATATGAGAAGAGAATAGCAAGACAACAATCTTCAATTTTGCTTTCAAGTGTGTGTCTTCTCTTCTTCACCTTGCCTTCTATTTATAGAGTGAATTGATGGCATATTTTCTCCAACTTTAAGACCATGTGATGGCTGAGAATTTTGAATTAAAACACCTCCATAATCATCTCCAACAATCTTGTCTCCATTACATTCAAATTTGAAATTTCAAGTTGGCAACTTTTGCCAACTAGCTTGCTTTTGGTTTGTCTTCTTGTCTCCAACTCATAAAATGAGAAAAACATCATCTCCACCTGTATAATCACGTTTTGGAGGCTGTGTATATATATACCAACTCAGATTTTTGAGGAGAAATCAACAAATAATAGTTGACAAGGTTATGTCAACATATAATATCAAAATTCCCATTTCTCCTTGACATATTGTGATGAATCTTGCACCAAGGATACCTTGTAATCTCTGAAAGATGATGATTAAGAACCTCAAATAACATATATATAAGAGTCTTCAAGAGAAAATAGAACGTGACATCGAATACCGTCACATATCCCGCTACCTTCGATAAAATCATCAAATGAGAGAATAAAATAGAAAACCATCAAATAATCTTCAAGAATATACTAAATGAACTCCAGAATGAATATAATAAGATACTCAAGAGATTCCTTGAGTAAAAATACCGAAACTGTCTTCGGGGGTAAAATGACCAAAATGCCCCTAGTGAGATAAAACTCCAGAAATGATCCCGATGGTCAGAATTAAATATAATAACACCTTCTTGATAATAAATAAGATGATAATATCTTCTTGAATCATATTCACCATGTCGAGTACCTACAAAACTCAAAATACCACTTTTGCCCTTTTGGTAAGTTGTAGAAACTTCGAGGGCATATTAGTCACAAGATATTATCATCATAAAAATCACATAATCACAACATGATAAACATATATAAATCATGTAAAAATAAAAACAACTATTTTATCACATTTTAGAAAAATATTTCTAACAACCCTAGACATTGTGTCATTTTTCTTCACTTATTCAACTCTTTTATTTATAACACCATATGTGACATTTTTAAGTATTCATCACTTAAAATCATGACTTTGAAAATTATCCAAACTTATTTCTCAACATTCTCTCCCTTTTGGATGATTTTCAAAATAACCTAACATGATTTTAATGTCACAACTTATAACCAAAAGTTTAACCAAATGTTTTCAACTATGTTTTCAACTTTTAAATAGTATGCCGCTCCCCCGCAACTCATACTCTCCCCCTTAACCTATGCTCCAAAATTTATACCAATAAAAACTTAGCATATGATTCATCATGACTTACCAACTAAAACATGACTTACCAACTAAAATCATGTTCTTATTCTATCTCCCCCTTTATTTTGCAAATCATGCAAAAGATAGAACTATACAATGGTATCGTAAGTCATCATTCCTAATTTGGCTCGTAAGTTTTCAAAAGTGGCTTGATTAAGGGGTTTGGTGAAGATGTCAGCGATTTGATGATCAGTTCTTATGTGGTTTATCACTATATCCTCATTTTGAACATGATCACGAAGAAAGTGATATCGCACCTCAATGTGTCTGGCCTTAGAATGATGCACCGGATTCCGTGAAAGATTGATTGCACTTGTGCTATCGCAGAAAATTGGAATCTTATTCATTTTAATGCCAAAATCACTAAGTTGCTGTTTAAGCCAAAGTATTTGGGTAGTACATAAACTCAAAGCAATATACTCGGCTTCAGTGGTAGAAAGAGCTAAACTAGCTTGCTTTTTAGAAAACCAAGAGATCAAATTAGTTCCTATGAATTGACATGTACCGCTAGTGGATTTTCTATCTAACTTGCAACCACCATAATCAGCATCACTATATGCGTGTAATTCCAACTTAGCGTTTCTATCATACCACAGTCCTAAGTGAGGTGTATGCTTAAGATATCTAAAGATCTTTTTCACTGCATTGTAATGTGATACCTTAGGACAAGATTGAAACCTAGCACACATACACACACTAAACATAATATCAGGTCTTGATGCAGTTAAGTATAACAATGAGTCAATCATAGACCTATAGAGTGTGTCATCAAAAGTTTTACCATTTTCATCCTTGTCTAGTTTGGTGCTAACACTCATGGGGGTGGGGTTGGTTTTAATTCTTCAAAGCCAAACTGTTGAGAAATATGTTTGGATAATTTTCAAAGTCATGATTTTAAGTGATGAATACTTAAAAATGTCACACATGGTGTTATATGTGATTAAAAGTTGAACAAGTTCACATCGATCGATCTATGTAAGGCAGATAAGTTTAAGACCTTTCTGTGAGACATCGATCTCTAAACCTAAGACACATCAATCGATCGATGTATATCAAACTCTCACTTCGATCGATCGATGTAGGTCAGAGGCAAAACCTGAACCTTTATGTGAGACATCGATCTATGAAGCTGAGGCACTTCGATAGATCGATGTCTAGAGTTTTTAGAAATAATTTTCTAAAATGTGATAAAATGGTTGTTTTCATTTGTACATGATTTATATATGCTCATTATGTGCTTATTATGTGTTTTTGGTGATTATTATTGTCTTGCGACTAACGTGCCTTGGAAGTTTCTACAACTTACCAAAAAGGGCAAAATTGGTATTTTAAGTTTTGTAGGAACATCATATGGTGAAAAATATTTCAAGTGCATATTATTATCTTGGTTATCATGAAAAAGGTGGTATTGTGATTATTTTTGATCATCGGGGGCATTTCTGGAGTTTTCTCACACCAGGGGTATTTTGGTCATTTTACCCCCAAGGGTATTTTTGGTATTTTCACTCAAGGAATCTCTTGAGCATATTATTATCTTCATTCTGGATCTGTGTTATTATTATTTTGAAGATTATATGGTGATCTTATATCTTATTCTCTCAATCGATGATATTATTGACTATAGCTGGATATGTGACGATTTGAGATGTCACATTCTATTTTTTCTTGAAGACCCTCTTATATATGTTATAAGAGGATATTAATTATCATCTTTTAGAGATTACAAGGTGTCCTTGGTGCAAGATTCATCACAATATGTAAAGGAGAAGAAAGTATGAATTTTGGTGTTATATGTTGACATAATCTTGTCAACACTTATTCATTATTTTTTATTCACAAAATATGATTTGGTATACATACATACAACATCAAAAACGTCCATAAACAGGTGGAGAAGGTGGTATACTCATTTTATGACTTTTGGGTAAGAAGACAAACCAAAAGCAAGCTAGTTGGCAAAAGTTGTCAACTTGAAATTTCAAATTTGAAGTTAATGGAGACAAGGTTGTTGGAGATGATTATCGAGGTGTTTTAATTCAAAATTCTCAGCCATCACATGTTCTAAAAGTTGGAGGGAATATGCCATCAATTCACTCTATAAATAGAAGGCAAGGTGAAGAAGAGAAGACACACACTTGAAAGCAAAAATTGAAGATTGTTGTCTTGCTATTCTCTTCTCATATTTTCGTTCATACTTTGTGTAGCTAAGGTGTTCCATTTCTAGTTGTTGTCCAGCTACACTATACACACCTTCTTGTGTCTTATTTGTAAGATTGATTAGCCAAATCTATAAGGCTACATCAATAGGTGATAGAGGTGTTGCAACCAAGAGTTACATAAAGGTGTTCATCCAAGTCTTGAATAGGGTTGGTGTTTAACCCAAGGATCAAGCTTGGTTCTTGCTGTAATTTGGTTCATACCATAGTGAAATCCAAGAAAAGGTGTTCCTTGGGACTGGAGTAGGTCACATTGACCGAACCAGGATAAATTCTTGGTGTTCTTCTCTTGTTTCTTTATTTCTATTTTCTGCTCGTTTTTGACTGCAGTTTTCACACCACTTCTCACAATTTGAAAAACAAGCTAAACATTTTCAAAATTCGTGATTTTTGGTGGAGTTATACTTCAGACTGTTAGCTTTCATTTTCAACAAGAATCACTTGATTTGAGCAAGGGAAAGTTAGTCTTTCAGTCTTTGCAAGATAACTGCTCCAATCTGGCTGCAATCTGACCAGTTTTGAGAAAACTTAAATTCTGTATTTTTCGAGAGTTGGTTAAGGTCAGGGCCTTTTTGAAACTTCATCTACACATTCTAAGGAGTGTTTTGATATAAAGATCAACCTTTTTGATTGAGTATTCAAAGAGAAACACGTTTTGCAAAATCAGCAACATTCTGTCCAATTCTGTCCAGATTGACCATCTGAATCTTTTTATTTATTTGAAGGGTCAAACGATCTTATTTTTGTCTGATTTTTGGATAGAGTCTTGTTAACTCATTGAAGTTACATTCTGGAAAGTTTCATAATTTTTGGAGTTGTGTACAATTATTTGTGAATTTTTGAAAAACGGGTTCTGAATCTGAGGTGGTTTCAGATTCTGTTTTCAAAGGGGATTTTAACAAAGGGTTGTAGTGTAATTTCCGCTAACCACTATTCACCCCCCCCCCTCTAGTGGTGTTTATTGCAGGTGCACGGTCCAACATTTGGTATCAGAGCCAGACCAACACCACTCAAAAGAAGCAAGATTCAACACCGTACAAACAAGACAAGGCTAAGAAGCAAGAAATCATAGTTGTCTGCTAATCCCAAATCAAGAAGGTTTGGAGCATTTGAACACTTCAAGAAGGTTTGGAGCATTTGTATTCACTTGATTAAAGATTCAAGGTATTCATCTAAAATCATACATCATGTCATCTATCTCTCATAAAGGAGCGTTCTCAAAGTCTACGAAAGAGGTAACATCTACTCTTGATTTTGATTCTGATAATGAGATGACTTTCGATGAAATGTATGATGAATTCATGAAAATGCATGCTCATTGTAAAAGGTTGTCAAAAGAGAAAAAGAAACTAATTGAAGAAAATGACAAGTTGAAGACAACCAACTTGGAACTTTCTAATCAATTAGAGTCTTTCAAACAAGAGTCATCAAATGCTCTTGATTCATTAAAGACTAAAATTGAGTCATCTAGAAATAATGAACAAACCTTAAGAACCGAAAATAGTGCGTTGAAAACCAAGATGCATGATTATGAAAATGAAGTGTCTACACTTAAATCATGCAAACTAGGCTTAGAGAAAACCTTAGAACAGTTTAAATCCGGTACAAACATGTTAGACACACTCATCTCATCACAAAAGTATGGTAATGATAAAATCGGCTTAGGCTATAAAGAAGAAAATGAAAAAGTAAATAAAAAGACTAAGTTTGTTTCATCTAGTACAAAGTTGCTATATAATACAATAAAATCAATTTTGCCTGCTACATCTTCTTCTACACCTTCTTCTACTAATATCAAGGCAAAAATACAACACACACCCATAAAAGCACAAATGCATAAACATACATCTAGGCCAAACTTTGCATCTAGACAACCTAGAAATTATGCCTACATGTATACAAATGCAACTAGACCAAATAAAATGCATACAACTTATTATGAACCTAAGTATAGGCAACACTCTTATAAGTCTTATAGAAATGCCTACAAACACACTTATATAGCGCCATATAAGAAACAAATTCACATGCCTTATACACATCATAAATCTCGGTTATCCTATAATGATTATCAACCATGGCACAACATGTATAACAATGCATCTTCACTTATGTGGAATAATCATGTATATGCTAATTCTTCTTATTTTTAAAATTATAACAATGCTAAAAATGTGCCTAGAAAGTATATTCAAGTTTGGATACCTAAGGGATATCTAAACAAGAATAGTGCCCCTAACATTCAAGGACCCAAATAGAGGGTACCTAAAATTTTGTCTCCATTGTAGGATAAACGTAAGGAATGCAAGAAGGAGGCAAAGTCAAATAATCTAAAAACCAAATGGTTTTTAGATAGTGGATGTTCGAGACATATGACGGGGAACCCCAAACTATTCATCGAATTGGAACACATCAAGGATGGAGGAAAAGTAACATTCGGTGACAACAACAAAGGACAAGTTGTTGGAAAAGGAACAATTGGGGACCCTAACACATTTCAAATACGAAATGTGTTATTAGTAAGCAATCTATCTTATAATTTACTTAGTATTTCTCAACTTATAGATTGTGATTATAATGTCTCCTTTCTTCCCAGTTCTTGTGATATAATAAATGAAAAAGGAGAAACGGTCTTAAAAGGAAATAGAGATGGAAATATTTATACTCTTACCTTAGATAACATGTTAGATGCTAAGGTTAAGTGTCTAATATCACATGACTTAGATGTAAATTTATGGCATAGAAGATTAGGCCATATAGGAATTTCAACTATTAAGAAATTATCTAAGAAGAATTTAATTAGAGGAATGCCTAAGTTAGACTTAGATAATTTTCAAATGTGTGAAACATGTATTAAGGGAAAACATATTAAAGAAACCTTAAAACCGAAACATGAAGTGAGTACTAGTCATGTACTAGAATTGCTTCACTTAGACTTATTTGGTCCAAGTAGGACAAGAAGTCTAGGTGGACACTACTATGTGTGTGTCATAGTAGATGATTACTCACGCTACACATGGACATTGTTCTTAACACACAAAGACGATGCTCCATTAGCAATCAAAACTCTTATTAAGCAACTTGAAAATATTTATGAAGAAAATGTTAAAAGAATTAGAAGCGATATAGGTGGTGAATTTAAAAACAAAGACGTAATAAAATTTTGCGAACTATATGGAATAAAACATGAATTCTCACCACCTAGAACACCACAACTTAATGGAGTTGTTGAACGTAAAAATAGAACAATTCAAGAAGTTGTTAGGACAATGCTGTGTGAAAATAAATTACCTAAATATTTATGGGCTGAAGCTGTTAGTTGTGCATGCTATATTATAAATAGACTCACTATTAGAAAGAAATTAAATAAAACGCCTTATGAATTGCTAAACAATAGACAACCTAAGATAGATTATCTTAAAGTATTTGGATATAAATGTTTTGTGCTGAACACTAAGGATAATCTAGATAAATTTGAACAAAAGTCTATTGAATGCATATTTGTTGGGTATTCAACTAACTCAAGAGCATATAGGTGTTATAATCCTGAATCTAGAAAAATAATTGAATCCATACATGTGAAATTCAATGAAAATGCATGCTTTGAAGTTAGTGATAAACATCAACATAAACAAGAAAATAATGTTGAAAATATGTTTGATGATGATGATATATTACTTGAGCCTGTTCATGATCATCTAGAACCAACTTCCCCTGAACAAGATGTGCATGAACCTTTAGGTGAAATAAATCATGAAATTTTACAATTGGAAGATAATCTATCTAACTTACAGGATGTTCCAATTGTATATGAAAATGTTCACACGAATGAAACATTTGAACTAGAAGAAGGTGAACCTAGTCAACTTAGGAATTGGTGGCTTATAGAAGATAAACATAAACACCCCAAAGAGCTAATCATTGGTGATCCAAGTGTTGGGGTTAGAACACGTAGAAATATAAGTCAACTTGAAGGACATAGCTTAATCTCACAATTAGAACCTAAGAACGTAAAGGAAGCCTTAGGTGACATATCATGGATAGATGCTATGCATGAGGAATTAAATCAATTCACAAGGAACAACGTGTGGGACTTAGTACCTAAACTTGAAGACAAGTCTATCATAGGAACTAAATGGGTTTTTAGGAATAAAATGGATGAACAAGGAAATATTACAAGGAATAAGGCTAGACTAGTCGCACAAGGTTATAATCAACAAGAAGGAATAGATTATGAAGAAACATTTGCACCCGTTGCACGACTAGAAGCAATTAGATTATTACTTGCGATTGCAAGTATAAGCAAAATTAAGCTCTTCCAAATGGATGTCAAGAGTGCGTTCTTGAATGGATACATCCAAGAAGAAGTGTTTGTAAAACAACCTCCTGGATTCGAAGATCCGAAGAATCCGAACCATGTTTATAAGCTTAAGAAAGCTCTATATGGTTTAAAACAAGCTCCAAGAGCTTGGTATGATAGATTTGCAAACTTTCTTATTGCAAATAATTATCAAAGGGGGACCATCGACAACACATTATTCCTAAGAAGAAAAGGTAATGATTTGTTAATAGTTCAAATATACGTAGATGATATAATCTTTGGTTCAACCAACCCTACTTTAGTAAAAGACTTCGAAGAATGTATGAAGTCAGAGTTTGAAATGTCAATGGTAGGAGAGTTGAATTATTTCTTAGGACTTCAAATCAAACAAACCCCTCAAGGAATTCACATTAGCCAACTTAAGTATGTCAATGATATGATTAAGAAGTTTGGCTTTGAAGAGTTGAAACCTACAACTACACCTATGAGTGTTAGTACCAAACTTGATAAGGATGAAAACGGTAAACCTTTTGATGACACACTTTATAGGTCTATGATTGGCTCATTGTTATACTTAACTGCATCAAGACCTGATATTATGTTTAGTGTGTGTATGTGTGCTAGGTTTCAATCTTGTCCTAAGGTATCACATTACAATGCAGTGAAAAAGATCTTTAGATATCTTAAGCATACACCTCACTTAGGATTGTGGTATGATAGAAACGCTAAGTTGGAATTACACGCATATAGTGATACTGATTATGGTGGTTGCAGGTTAGATAGAAAATCCACTAGCGGTACATGTCAATTTATAGGAACCAATTTGATCTCTTGGTTTTCTAAAAAGCAAGCTAGTGTAGCTCTTTCTACCACTGAAGCCGAGTATATTGCTTTGAGTTTGTGTACTACCCAAATACTTTGGCTTAAACAGCAACTTAGTGATTTTGGCATTAAAATGAATAAGATTCCAATTTTCTGCGATAGCACAAGTGCAATCAATCTTTCCCGGAATCCGGTACTTCATTCTAAGGTCAAACACATTGAGGTGCGATACCACTTTCTTCGCGATCATGTTCAAAATGAGGACATAGTGATAAACCATATAAGAACTGATCACCAAATCGCTGACATCTTCACCAAACCCCTTAATCAAGCCACTTTTGAAAACTTACGAGCCAAATTAGGAATGATGACTTACGATACCATTGTATAGTTCTATCTTTTGCATGATTTGCAAAATAAAGGGGAAGATAGAATAAGAACATGATTTTAGTTGGTAAGTCATGTTTTAGTTGGTAAGTCATGATGAATCATATGCTAAGTTTTATTGGTATAAATTTTGGAGCATAGGTTAAGGGGGAGAGTATGAGTTGAGGGGGAGCAGCATACTATTTAAACGTTGAAAACATAGTTGAAAACATTTGGTTAAACTTTTGGTTATAAGTTGTGACATTAAAATCATGTTAGGTTATTTTGAAAATCATCCAAAAGGGGGAGAATGTTGAGAAATATGTTTGGATAATTTTCAAAGTCATGATTTTAAGTGATGAATACTTAAAAATGTCACACATGGTGTTATATGTGATTAAAAGTTGAACAAGTTCACATCGATCGATCTATGTAAGGCAGATAAGTTTAAGACCTTTCTGTGAGACATCGATCTCTAAACCTAAGACACATCAATCGATCGATGTATATCAAACTCTCACTTCGATCGATCGATGTAGGTCAGAGGCAAAACCTGAACCTTTATGTGAGACATCGATCTATGAAGCTGAGGCACTTCGATAGATCGATGTCTAGAGTTTTTAGAAATAATTTTCTAAAATGTGATAAAATGGTTGTTTTCATTTGTACATGATTTATATATGCTCATTATGTGCTTATTATGTGTTTTTGGTGATTATTATTGTCTTGCGACTAACGTGCCTTGGAAGTTTCTACAACTTACCAAAAAGGGCAAAATTGGTATTTTAAGTTTTGTAGGAACATCATATGGTGAAAAATATTGCAAGTGCATATTATTATCTTGGTTATCATGACAAAGGTGGTATTGTGATTATTTTTGATCATCGGGGGCATTTCTGGAGTTTTCTCACACCAGGGGTATTTTGGTCATTTTACCCCCAAGGGTATTTTTGGTATTTTCACTCAAGGAATCTCTTGAGCATATTATTATCTTCATTCTGGATCTGTGTTATTATTATTTTGAAGATTATATGGTGATCTTATATCTTATTCTCTCAACCGATGATATTATTGACTATAGCTGGATATGTGACGATTTGAGATGTCACATTCTATTTTTTCTTGAAGACCCTCTTATATATGTTATAAGAGGATATTAATCATCATCTTTTAGAGATTACAAGGTGTCCTTGGTGCAAGATTTATCACAATATGTAAAGGAGAAGAAAGTATGAATTTTGGTGTTATATGTTGACATAATCTTGTCAACACTTATTCATTATTTTTTATTCACAAAATATGAGTTGGTATACATACATACAACATCAAAAAAGTCCATAAACAGGTGTAGAAGGTGGTATACTCATTTTATGACTTTTGGGCAAGAAGACAAACCAAAAGCAAGCTAGTTGGCAAAAGTTGTCAACTTGAAATTTCAAATTTGAAGTTAATGGAGACAAGGTTGTTGGAGATGATTATGGAGGTGTTTTAATTCAAAATTCTCAGCCATCACATGGTCTAAAAGTTGGAGGGAATATGCCATCAATTCACTCTATAAATAGAAGGCAAGGTGAAGAAGAGAAGACACACACTTGAAAGCAAAAATTGAAGATTGTTGTCTTGCTATTCTCTTCTCATATTTTCGTTCATACTTTGTGTAGCTAAGGTGTTCCATTTCTAGTTGTTGTCCAGCTACACTATACACACCTTCTTGTGTCTTATTTGTAAGATTGATTAGCCAAATCTATAAGGCTACATCAATAGGTGATAGAGGTGTTGCAACCAAGAGTTGCATAAAGGTGTTCATCCAAGTCTTGAATAGGGTTGGTGTTTAACCCAAGGATCAAGCTTGGTTCTTGCTGTAATTTGGTTCATACCATAGTGAAATCCAAGGAAAGGTGTTCCTTGGGACTGGAGTAGGTCACATTGACCGAACCAGGATAAATTCTTGGTGTTCTTCTCTTGTTTCTTTATTTCTATTTTCTGCCCGTTTTTGACTGCAGTTTTCACACCACTTCTCACAATTTGAAAAAATAGCTAAACATTTTCAAAATTCGTGATTTTTGGTGGAGTTATACTTCAGACTGTTAGCTTTCATTTGCAACAAGAATCACTTGATTTGAGCAAGGGAAAGTTAGTCTTTCAGTCTTTGCAAGATAACTGCTCCAATCTGGCTGCAATCTGACCAGTTTTGAGAAAACTTAAATTCTGTATTTTTCGAGAGTTGTTTAAGGTCAGGGCCTTTTTGAAAATTCATCTAAACATCCTAAGGAGTGTTTTGATATAAAGATCAACCTTTTTGATTGAGTATTCAAAGAGAAACACGTTTTGCAAAATCAGCAACATTCTGTCCAATTCTGTCCAGATTGACCATCTGAATCTTTTTATTTATTTGAAGGGTCAAACGATCTTATTTTTGTCTGATTTTTGGATAGAGTCTTGTTAACTCATTGAAGTTACATTCTGGAAAGTTTCATAATTTTTGGAGTTGTGTACAATTATTTGTGAATTTTTGAAAAACGGGTTCTGAATCTGAGGTGGTTTCAGATTCTGTTTTCAAAGGGGATTTTAACAAAGGGTTGTAGTGTAATTTCCGCTAACCACTATTCACCCCCCCCTCTAGTGGTGTTTATTGCAGGTGCACGGTCCAACACAAACTTCTTAATCATATCATTGACATACTTAAGTTGGCTAATGTGAATTCCTTGAGGGATTTGTTTGATTTGAAGTCCTAAGAAATAATTCAACTCTCCTACCATTGACATTTCAAATTCTAACTTCATACATTCTTCGAAGTCTTTTACTAAGATAGGGTTTGTTGAACCAAAGATTATATCATCTACGTATATTTGAACTATTAACAAATCATTACCTTTTCTTCTTAGGAATAATGTGTTGTCGATGGTGCCCCTTTGATAATTATTTGCAATAAGAAAGTTTGCAAATCTATCATACCAAGCTCTTGGAGCTTGTTTTAAACCATATAGAGCTTTCTTAAGCTTATAAACATGGTTCGGATTCTTTGGATCTTCGAATCCAGGAGGTTGTTTGACAAACACTTCTTCTTGGATGTATCCATTCAAGAACGCACTCTTGACATCCATTTGGAAGAGCTTAATTTTGCTTATACTTGCAATCGCAAGTAACAATCTAATTGCTTCTAGTCGTGCAACGGGTGCAAATCTTTCTTCATAATCTATTCCTTCTTGTTGATTATAACCTTGTGCGACTAGTCTATCCTTATTTCTTGTAATATTTCCTTGTTCATCCATTTTATTCCTAAAGACCCATTTAGTTCCTATGATAGACTTGTCTTCAGGTTTAGGTACTAAGTCCCACACGTTATTCCTTGTGAATTGATTTAATTCCTCATGCATAGCATCTATCCATGATATGTCACCTAAGGCTTCCTTTACGTTCTTAGGTTCTAATTATGAGATTAAGCTATGTCCTTCAAGTTGACTCATATTTCTACGTGTTCTAACCCCAACACTTGGATCCCCAATGATTAGTTCTCTAGGGTGCCACCAATTCCTAGATTGACTAGGTTCACCCTCATCTTATTCAAATGTTTCATTAATGTGAACATTATCATATGTAATTGGATCATTAGTTGTATCTTCCATTTGCAGAGTCTCTTGATTTATTTCATCTAAGGGTTCATGTATGTCTTGTTCAGGGGGAGTTGGTTCTAGATGATCAAGTACAGGCTCAAGTAATACATCATCGTTAAACATATTTTCAACATTTGTTTCTTGTTTATGTTGATATTTATCACTAACTTCAAAGCATGCATTTTCATTGAATTTCACATGTATGGATTCAATTTTTTTTTAGATGCAGGATTATAACACCTATATGCTCTTGAGTTAGTTGAATACCCAACAAATATGCATTCAATAGACTTTTGTTCAAATTTATCTAGATTATCCTTAGTTTTCAGCACAAAACATTTACATCCAAATACTTTAAGATAATGTATCTTAGGTTGTCTATTGTTTAGCAATTCATAAGGCGTTTTATTTAATTTTTTTCTAATAGTGAGCCTATTTATAATATAGCATGCACAACTAACAGCTTCAGCCCATAAATATTTAGGTAATTTATTTTCACACAGCATTGTCCTGGCAACTTCTTGAATCGTTCTATTTTTACGTTCAACAACTCCATTGAGTTGTGGTATTCTAGGTGGTGAGAATTCATGTTTGATTCCATATAGTTCGCAAAATTTGATTATGTCTTTGTTTTTAAATTCTCCACCTCTATCGCTTCTAATTCTTTTAACATTTTCTTCATAAATGTTTTCAAGTTGCTTAATAAGGGTTTCGATTGCTAATTGAGCATTGTCTTTGTGTGTTAAGAACAATGTCCATGTGTAGCGTGAGTAATCATCTACTATGACACACACATAGTAGTGTCCACCTAGACTTCTTGTCCTACTTGGACCAAATAAGTCTAAGTGAAGCAATTCTAGTACATGACTAGTACTCACTTCATGTTTCGGTTTTAAAGTTTCTTTAATGTGTTTTCCCTTAATACATGTTTCACACATTTGAAAATTATCTAAGTCTAACTTAGGCATTCCTCTAATTAAATTCTTTTTAGACAATTTCTTAATAGTTGAAATTCCTATATGGCCTAATCTTCTATGCCATAAATTTACATCTAAGTCATGTGATATTAGAGACTTAACCTTAGCATCTAACATGTTATCTAAGGTAAGAGTATAAATATTTCCATCTCTATTTCCTTTTAAAACCGTTTCTCCTTTTTCATTTATTATATCACAAGAATTGGAAAGAAAGGAGACATTATAACCACAATCTATAAGTTGAGAAATGCTAAGTAAATTATAAGATAGATTGCTTACTAATAACACATTTCGTATTTGAAATGTGTTAGGGTCCCCAATTGTTCCTTTTCCAACAACTTGTCCTTTGTTGTTGTCACCGAATGTTACTTTTCCTCCATTCTTGATATGTTCCAATTCGATGAATAGTTTGGGGTTCCCCGTCATATGCCTCGAACATCCACTATCTAAAAACCATTTGGTTTTTAGATTCTTTGACTTTGCCTCCTTCTTGCATTCCTTGCGTTTATCCTACAATGGAGACAAAGTTTTAGGTACCCTTTATTTGGGTCCTTGAATGTTAGGGGCACTATTCTTGTTTAGATATCCCTTAGGTATCCAAACTTGAATATACCTTCTAGGCACATTTTTAGCATTGTCATAATTTGGAAAATAAGAAGAATTAGCATATACATGATTATTCCACATAAGTGAAGATACATTGTTATACATGTTGTGCCATGGTTGATAATCATTATAGGATGGCTGAATTTTATAATGTGCATAAGGCATGCGATTTTGTTTCTTATATGGCGCTATATAAGTGTGTTTGTAGGCATTTCTATAAGACTTATAAGAGTGTTGCCTATATTTAGGTTCATAATAAGTTGTATGCATTTTATTCGGTCTAGTTGCATTTGTATACATGTAGGCATAATTTCTAGATTGTCTAGATGCAAAGTTTGGCCTAGATGTATAGTTATGCGTGTGTGTTTTTATGGGTGCATGCTGCATTTTTATCTTTGAATAAGAAGAAGAAGGAGTAGAAGAAGATTTAGCAGACAATTTTGTTTTTATAACTTTATAAGGTTGTTTCGTAGTTGATGATACAAACTTAGTCTTTTTATCTAATTTTTCATCTTCTTCTTTATATCCCAATCCAATTTTATCATTTCCATACTTTTGTGATGATATAAGTGTATCTAACATATTTGCACCAGATTTAAATTGTTCTATCATTTTTTCTAAGGTAAATTTAGAAGACTTAAGTTGTACTATTTCATTTTTACAACTTTCTAACTTGGATTTTAACATTTTATTTTCCATTTGTAACTTTTGTTCATCTTTCCTATATGATTCAATTTTATTCTCTAAAGAATCAAGAGTATTAGTAGACTCTTGTTTAAGAGATTCTAGTTGATCGGAGAATTCCAAGTTGGACGTCTTCAACTTGTCATTTTCTTCAACTAGTTTCTTCTTTTCTTTAGAGAGCCTCTTACAGTGAGCATGCATTCTTAAGAATTCTTCATACATTTCATCAAATGTCATGTCACTATCGGAATCACTATCAGAAGAAGAACATACCTCGTTGGATACGAAGCAAACTTGAGCTTCCTCAGTTTCGGATTCTGAGTCGGATGAGTCGCTCCATGTGCTCACCTTCATTGCTCTTTTCCCTTTTCTTGCCTTAGACTCTTTTGCCTTTGTCATTTGAGCCTCCTTATCCTTGGCTTGTTTATTATTGTTGTTATTGTTATTATTTTTCTTCGTGGGACAGTCATATGAAATATGTCCTTTTTGACCGCATTCATAACACTTTAATTCTTTATTATACCATTTGTTTGTGTTATTCTTCCTAGGTTGAGAAGAAGAAGAAGAAGAAGAATTACGTTGTCTATTCCTATTTGGACGTTTGAAAAACTTTCTAAGTTTTCTAGCTATCAACATCAAGTCATCGTCTAATTCAGTATCACTATTACTATCATCGTTACTAGCATGTGTTTCGATTGTTTTGAAAGCTATTGACTTACCGGATGACTTAGACGATTCAGACTTTCGTTGGTTTAATTTAACCTCGTAAACTTTAAGAGACCCGATCAATTCATCCATCTTAGTGATTGACTTTGTCTCCTCGATTGCAGTCACCTTTGGATCTCATTCAGCAGGGAGGCTTCGTAACACCTTTTGAACCTTTTCACTGTTCGAAAATGACTTTCCTAAAGCTTGAAGGGCATTGAAAATATTAGTAATCCTCAAATCCATAGATGTTATGGATTCGTTTGGCAACATTTTGAATGTCTCTAATTCAGTCATAAGCATGTTTATTTTTGACTCTTTAACACCACTAGTACCTTCATGCTTTAATACAAGTGATTTCCACATGTCGTGTGCACTTGTGCAATTTGACACATATCCTGCTTCAGAAGTTGTAACTCCATTCAAAAGTAATTGCATAGCTTTAGCATTCATGGACATTTTCTTTTTATCATCTGATGACCATTCACTTTTACATTTTTCAACATCTTGAGTTACTTCACTAACTTGTGTAACTTTCGTTGGAATGTACGGCTCATCTTCAACTATAGACCATAAATCGATGTCTATAGCCATTAAGAATAGCCTCATTCTTAGTTTCCAATGAACAAAATTATTGCCATCAAAAAGAGGAGGGTGTAGACATACCTTCCAACTCACCTTTGTGAGAAACAATAGCCATAGTATGTACCTTGGATTTGAGACAAGCAGTATATAATGAATCGTTGTTTCCTGGCCTTGTATTGTTCGTATGGTGTTGAATCTTGCTTGTTTTTAGTGGTGTTGGTCTGGCTCTGATACCAAATGTTGGACCGTGCACCTGCAATAAACACCACTAGAGGGGGGGTGAATAGTGGTTAGCGGAAATTACACTACAACCTTTTGTTAAAATCCCCTTTGAAAACAGAATCTGAAACCACCTCAGATTCAGAACCCGTTTTTCAAAAATTCACAAATAATTGTACACAACTCCAAAAATTATGAAACTTTTCAGAATTTAACTTCAATTAGTTAACAAGACTCTATCCAAAAATCAGACAAAAATAAGATCGTTTGGCCCTTCAAATAAATAACAAGATTCAGATGGTCAATCTGGACAGAATTGGACAGAATGTTGCTGATTTTGCAAAACGTGTTTCTCTTTGAATACTCAACCAAAAAGGTTGATCTTTATATCAAAACACTCCTTAGGATGTTTAGATGAATTTTCCAAAAGGCCCTGACCTTAACCAACTCTTGAAAAATACAGAATTTAAGTTTTCTCAAAACTGGTCAGATGGCATTCAGATTGGAGCAGTTATCTTGCAAAGACTGAAAGGCTAACTTTCCCTTGCTCAAATCAAGTGATTCTTGTTGAAAATGAAAGCTAACAGTCTGAAGTATAACTCCACCAAAAATCACAAATTTTGAAAATGTTTAGCTAGTTTTTCAAATTGTGAGAAGTTGTGTGAAAACTGCAGTCAAAAACGGGCAGAAAATAGAAATAAAGAAACAAGAGAAGAATACCGAGAATTTATCCTGGTTCGGTCAATGTGACCTACTCCAGTCCCAAGGAACACCTTTCCTTGGATTTCACTATCAAATGAACACCTTACAACAAGAGCCAAGCTTGATCCTTGGGTTATACACCAACCCTATTCAAGACTTGGATAATCACTTCTATGCAACTCTTGGTTACAACACCTCTACCACCTATTGATGTAGCCTTATAAATTTGGCTAATCAATCATACAAATCCAGCTCAAGAAGGTGTGTATAGTGTAGCTGGACAACAACGAAAATTGGAACACCTTAGCTACACAAAGTATGAACGAAAATATGAGAAGAGAATAGCAAGACAACAATCTTCAATTTTGCTTTCAAGTGTGTGTCTTCTCTTCTTCACCTTGCCTTCTATTTATAGAGTGAATTGATGGCATATTCCCTCCAACTTTTAGAACATGTGATGGCTGAGAATTTTGAATTAAAACACCTCCATAATCATCTCCAACAATCTTGTCTCCATTACATTTAAATTTGAAATTTCAAGTTGGCAACTTTTGCCAACTAGCTTGCTTTTGTTTTGTCTTCTTGTCTCCAACTCATAAAATGAGAAAAACATCATCTCCACCTGTATAATCACGTTTTGGAGGCTGTGTGTATATATACCAACTCAGATTTCTGAGGAGAAATCAACAAATAATAGTTGACAAGGTTATGTCAACATATAATATCAAAATTCCCATTTCTCCTTGACATATTGTGATGAATCTTGCACCAAGGACACCTTGTAATCTCTGAAAGATGATGATTAAGAACCTCCAATAACATATATATAAGAGTCTTCAAGAGAAAATAGAACGTGACATCGAATACCGTCACATATCCCGCTACCATCGATAAAATCATCAAATGAGAGAATAAAATAGAAAACCAACAAATAATCTTCAAGAATATACTAAATGAACTCCAGAATAAATATAATAAGATACTCAAGAGATTCCTTGAGTAAAAATACCGAAACTGTCTTCGGGGGTAAAATGACCAAAATGTCCCTAGTGAGATAAAACTCCAGAAATGACCCCGATGGTCAGAATTAAATATAATAACACCTTCTTGATAATAAATAAGATGATAATATCTTCTTGAATCATATTCACCATGTCAAGTACCTACAAAACTCAAAATACCACTTTTGCCCTTTTTGGTAAGTTGTAGAAACTTCGAGGGCATATTAGTCACAAGATATTATCATCATAAAAATCACATAATCACAACATGATAAACATATATAAATCATGTAAAAATAAAAACAACTATTTTATCACATTTTAGAAAAATATTTCTAACAACCCTAGACATTGTGTCATTTTTCTTCACTTATTCAACTCTTTCATTTATAACACCATATGTGACATTTTTAAGTATTCATCACTTAAAATCATGACTTTGAAAATTATCCAAACATATTTCTCAACAACGTAGAAAATTTCGCAGTGGAAACGAAATAAATAAAATAAGCATACTTTTTATTTTAACATTTCAAATTCAACATCAGATAAATACCATGTCTAAATTATTATATTTAAACATAGAGAAAATAAAACTGCCAAATATATTATTTTCTAGCTCTAACTACCCCACTGTCCGCACTCAGCTCCGTCTTCTATGTATATATAGTCGTACTCCTGCTCACATGGGGAAAAATAAAGGGGTGAGTGATATAGAAATATCACCCAGTAGGTAACCCGCCTCTTTCCGAACAATTTCATATATGACAACAAATAGCACGTAGCACATGTATAGACATGAATAACTAAGTAAATAAATAAAAGCACAACACAACAATTATGCGATGTCATGATGCATGCTTGTGTCACACGCAACAACATCTCCACATACAAATGTATGTCTCTCTACAGTGCAATGCATGAACCTCGAGGTGATCCTACCACACGCATCGTCAGGCCACACGCCCCGTCGGGCCACACGCCTCATAGGGCCACACGCCTCATAGGGCAACACGCCTCGTAGGGCCACACGCCTCGTAGGGCAACACGGCACATCGGCCAATACAATGCTCGTGCCATGAATGCAAATGCATAATCATACGTAATCCGATGCATCCATACTCATATATATGCCTGCGCCCATACACGTGCATATATACGTGTATGCATACTCCCACACATCATATATCAATAATTATTTTTCAAACCCACTTAACACATTCATAAAACTATACTCACTTCAAACACAATTTCCTGCCTGAAAGTTGGTCCAAGTAGTTTATTCCTGATCATTTATATTTTTAATTTCACAAATGAAATAAACAAATATATAACATATATAATTCCGACCAACCAGTTATTCACCAATACGATATAAATAAATATCTAACTTATATCTCTTCGGCTGATATAGTTTGTTCACCATTATAATATAAATAAGTATATAACATCTATATTTTTGGCCCAAACAATTCATTTGCTAATATGTGCTCTTAACTCCAAAATTGGTTGACCTACCTAATTCGAATATACCCTCATTACAATCGGTACCCACGTTTTTATTTTCTTTAAAAGCCAGTTTATAGAGTTTAAATTTCTCTATATTTTTAAAAAGAATCCATGTACATTTATATAAAAACTACTATGCCATTATTCAAAATTTGCTTCTACTGCTTTCTGAGTTTCAAGAGATTATTTGTGAAGACTAACATAAACAGCAAGTATATATATTTAAGGATACCATTCTGATGGTATTAATAAAAACAAAATAGTTTATGTATATCTAATATAAACTCCAAAATCAGTAGTTAAGTATAAGTGAATGGTTTCGAAATATAATCAGTGTATATATCTAAAACGTATAGAATTTTCCCTAACAGTAAATATTTATACATCCCACAACGAACGGCTTTAACATATATAAATCGATATATATAGCTTCAACAATTACTAAGTATATATGTCTAAGTAGCTAACTTTCGAAAATAGTGATTGTGGAAATATATAATCTCGAAAGCTGTACATATTTTTCTATATGCAACTTGAACTTTAAGCAATGTGGTATCTATAAAATTTAGATATATGCGTATATAGACTCCAACCTAATCTTTGCAAGTTAGCCGAAACATATTTTTTTAACCTTTTTCTTTTTATTTTATGTATATAACTCCAATAATAACATTATGAACATATAACACATTTTTGCCTAAATACCGATCCATAAAATACATATATAAACATATATCTAAGGCAACCCCTTTTTTTCTTCCTTTACAGCAGAAAATCATATAACACAATAAACATATACACCTCATTGTTTTTATGCATCTAAGAAAGCAACCAAAAACATATGACATAATAATTTGAAATATAACATGCAAAATAACAATAACAATTAGCAAATAATTTCATATATGAAATTAGCTCAAAAAGAGAGGGGTCACCTACCTCTTGGTTGTAGCCTAGCAATATTGATGGTGATATGGTGGTTGTGGTGGTGCTAGTGGTTGTATTGGCCTTCACACCCTTCCTCCTTTATTCTTCCTTTTATTTCTTTTTCCTCTCTTTTCTTCTCCTTACTTTTCCTTCTCAGCACTTCCTCTCTATTTCCCTTGGAGCACTCACGGCACCTTCTTGTTTATGTTTGGCCTTTTGGCCTTTTGGCCTCTTTTTTTTTTTATATATTTAGGAGAAATGGGAGTTCATCCCCCCTTAGGTAATTAGGATAAGATGATATTAAGGGTATTAATGGGGGTTATTTGAAATGTTTTCCTCTTTCTTTTAAATTTAATTGTTCATTTTATTATTACTTTTTTTACGGGTTATAACTGAGCAACCCCTTAATTATAGTTCAATCATGGTTTAGAAGTGAATACAACATCTTGATATTTAAAAGAAGAGGTTGATAGAGGATTTAAGCCTATGCGATGAAACACAGTATGAGATCTCACCATCCCAAATCTTTATCTCTTTTTTCACTGTCTGCCACATAGTCGTAGGGGGTAGTGAAGATAGATGAACGAGGTGGAGAAAAAGAGGTGTATGAGGGCGATGGTGAACACGTGGCATACGGTGTGGAGGAGGGTGAATGATTTGGAGTGAGGAGATCTCATACAATGCAACACACATAACATAACACATTGCCCGATTAAGGACATTATTGTTGGGTTTGGATCTCCTTCCCCAACTTTCCTCACCTCCTTTATGACCACGCGACAC